>OU974082.1:9196084-9505292 GCA_918843875.1 Diadumene lineata
GCGTTTTTCAACTATTACTAATCACTACTCTACTTTAAAAGGTAAGAAGATCGACCGGCGGTAAGCAAAAGTACATAAAACCAAAAACGCAACTTAAAACATACATTTCCAATTTAGCTTCTAATTTTTTTTAGTCGAACAGCAAGATCAACACGGTCAAGAGAGTATGAGATATATCTCATACTCTCTTGACATGGTACAGTAAACAACAATGGTCAGTTCACTCTGTTCTTCATTCATTTATTTGTGTGGCAATTTCACCTTTGGGTTATTGTTGACTTTTCAACTATGTACAACAAAAATAACTTCATACAGTGCATGTTTGTCAACAAGGTAAAACCTGCCGGTTCTAGTGGATGAAAAAAGCATATTTAGCAGGCAATGTACGATCGAGTAACACGAGTCCCAGCAAACAAAGCTATGCTACTCCGTTCTGTTAAACTTTGTGAACTTTTTAGCAGTAGAGAGAAAACTTTTGTTTTTAGTTCAAAAATTCAAACCTGTAACAAGCTTATTTTGATCATAGCTTAAGGCAAACATTTCAGACAGCGGAAAATGAGAATATAGGACGAGAATCACTTGAATTAATCGTGAGGTTGGTCAGATTCCCGGACTTGTCGTTTAAAATTAACGTCAAAATTGATTATTTCTGAGCTTTTTGGCAGTTTACGATATAAAAGTCGAATGAAAGTCACTTAGTTAACCTCCTCAACTTATGGCTAAGGTATACTTAACCCATTAATCTTGACCATCTTGCTTTTTTTTACTATTCGTATGAAATCAGTTTGCAACCGAATTCCCTCAAATTATTTACTTTTCTGTGTAAGATTTTTTCTCTATCGCTGAGATTTTTTATAACTACTTTTTTTATTTATTTGATTCTTGTAACTCTTTGATTTACAACTGGGACGCCTCCAACTATCTGGGACTTTATCCAACTACAGAGCGTCCTGATCAACTCCCTTTTATACGTAAACACCGTGGGTAAATACCGTGGGAAAATATATTAAAAGGGGTGAGCATCTAAATATTGATAGTTGATCAAGAGGTTCTGAAAGGAGGAAAACCCTCACATACCTCATAGATATGAGATATATGATAAATGATTAAATACAATAATATTAGTTAAACTATTTTTAGGGATTTAGCTTTTGCTAGTAAATAGCAATCTAAGCTTTACAACAAATTTAAAAAAAATCAATACTGAAATAAAAGTAGTGGGTGAAAAGGGCTTGGTATTTTTATGATAAAAATAATTTTTGTTTTTGAACCAAGCAGGTATTCTCTTTACGATAAGGCCAAATTCGATTTTAAAATTACCAGATTTTAAGGCTTCGTTGCGGCTAAAAATCAAGTCCCTCAACACCACAGACTTTTAGAAAATTATTTTGTATGTTCGATGCTGTAGTTTGAGCAATTTTGAAGCTAAACGCTTTTAGGATTTTTTTAACACTGTTAGTGCTCGAAAAATGCCTTTCCATAGATGGATGGTAGCAGACTGCGAGTTCCTATACTTATCTTTACAATCCACTTGTTTATTCTCTTCTTTTCCTTCTTCTTCTTTTTCTTCTTCTTCTTCTTTTTATTATTTTCTTCTTCTTCAACGTTTTTGTCTTCTTCTTTTTTAATTAATTAATTTATTAATTAATTAATTAATCAATTAATTAATTAATTCATTCATTTATTTATTTATTCATTCATTCATTCATTCATTCATTCATTCATTCATTCATTTATTCATTCATTCATTCATTCATTCATTCATTTAACGTGTGTGCTCATCCATACAGTTGTTCTTCTTTATCCAGTATTCAATGACTCTACCTCTTTTCCAAAGACTTATCAGATCTTTGAAGTGTTATATTATTTAACAGTTGTTCTCAGCTGACCTCCATACATAAACTGATTATGCTTTATAGCTTCATCCAAATTTATGTAATGCAATAGTAACAAGACTTTTTTTATTTGCAGTTATAAACTCAAAGTGTCCATTGATTCTTCTTTGCCTTCTTCTTCTCATTCTTCTTTTTCTTCGTCTTTATGATTTGAATAAGTAATTTATTCACCGATCCATTCATCTACTAATTAATTAATCAATTAATTAATTAATTAATTCATTCATTCATTCATTCATTCATTCATTCATTCATTCATTCATTCATTCATTCATTCATTCATTCATTCATTCACTCATTCATTCATCTTTTCATTCATTCATTCATCTATTCATTCATTTATCTATTAATTAATTCATTCATTCATTCTTTCAATCATTCATTTATTCATTCATTCATTCATTTATTCATTCATTTATTCATTCATTTATCTATTCATTCATTCATTCATTCATTCATTCATTCATTCACCGTTTTGCTTTGCATGCGCACAAGAAAATGAAATACTCAATGATTCACGAGACACCTGAAATTTAATATTTAGTATGTCCAATTATTAATTAATCGATTAAAAGTTTAAGTTCAAAGTCATAAGTTGCAGCTATAATTACTCATTCGTCATCCGATCCTACCCATTTCTGACAGCTCGACGATTAATCAAGACGTAAGATACAGTGGTGAAGGTTTAATTAACTGGCTTGGCTCAAAAACCAGTAAGTTAGAAATGGAATCGTCTTTGTATCAATAACTTTTTCCTTAGCTACTTTATTTATTTCATGATATCTGTTATTGTGACAAAGCCTTGTTTAACAGCGCCTCACGCATAAAAAGAACTTTCTGTTGTTCCTCTTATACTTTTGAAGACATAAGTTATGCTTACATCACGAACAGTTTTAAAGCTATTTCTTCCAATAGATCAGTTTCAAGTTTCAAGCTCAGGCTAAGCTAGTTCGATTGTGGGTAAATTAACAAAACAGTCGAGACAAAACCGTCATTACTTATGTTGTTTTCGGATTTGCACGTTCTCATTAGATAAACTTGGTACAAAAGAACATATCACATGGTATTGAGGCTTAGCCTGAGCAATGAAAAAGTTTCAAATTGGTCTATGAGGTATAGAATAGCTCGAAATGTTTTCTCAAATCTATTTCATTTTTGTTACATAAATTCCTGATGAATTTCAATCACAATGACAATAAAAAGTGTCAAGGTCGGTACACACTAGGCAACAAGTCGCAGCGACTTGTCCCCGCGACAGGTCGCTTCAGTGTGTACCGATTCAACAGTCCAACGGGTTGGATTTCATGCGGCAAGTCGCAGCGACAACACCTGTCGCGGGAACAAGTCGCTGCGACTTGTCGCCTAGTGTGTACCGGCCTTTATTTTATCAAGTGTACATAGTTCATGCGATATATTTCATGAACAATTGCAAAGCGTCTCTGAAATTTCTTTTTAAATTTACTTATAATTGCACATATGTTTCGCAATCTATTATCTGCTTGAGTCAGATATCAAGACATAGTTAATCGAGTGAATGGTTAGGAAAACCTATGCCTTGTTTTATGCCATTGCTTGGTTTTTGAGGTAGAGCCGGTTTTGACTGTGCACAGGTTTTTATCCATGCTCAAGCGACATCGTACAATAAGCGATCGTTGATATTATGGTAAGAATTTTTCAATTTGCATTTCGAGCAAGAGGCCAAAAGAAAATTTTTAGTCCGTTCACTCAGCCTCAGTTATCCAACAAAGGTGAAACATATAATAGTGAAATAAAAGATTATGTTGGGTCATGATTGAAAAAAAAAATGTACAACAACCTATAACAAAAGAGTTTCCTATTTCTTAATAATATCTATGATCAAGGTAAGCAGTCGACAGCTTTTGGGTGCCAAACTGACAGAAACAGGTGGCTTTTCCATATTGACGTGTTGTTTTTGTTTTGCTCATTTTATCTACGCTCGAAGAAAATTCCTGTATGGTACAGTATCGGTTTTACGTGCTTTGAAGTTTTCAGCCTCCTTTATAAGAGCTTGAAATCCTCAATCTGCTCTAAGGCTGGCTGATCAACGAAAACGACTTCAGCTATTAATTTATTGTGCATTGAGCGACTGCTAGTATGACAATTGCTTTCATGAAATCTAGTTCACATTAGACAAAAACTATGTATGAATAATAGTCTGACTTTTATCATTAACAAATAGAAAGAAGTGACTTTGCCTGCTGCGCTCAGTAAAAGTTGGAAAATGAGCATGACAGGAGTAACAAAACACATACAATTCTTTGTAAATTAAAAATAAAATTCAAAAAGATTGAGTCGATCGCGACTTGAAAAATGTATGTCTTCAACACGCTTTAAGCTACAGTTTACAAGCTATTTTATTAAAACTTTGAAAGTTTGCTAACTCATAAATGACCAATCCAGTGAATATATCAAGCTTTTTTCACAGAAAGGTCATTGCGAAGATAATCTTGATTTACACACACAAAAATATATATTCTAATTATTCAAAATAAATAGAATATTTTTTTTTCTAATAGCTTAGCAGGAATGATCCTGAAACATAGATATTTTACTTCTTACGTCTGAAGGCACTAGTCAAGGCTAGATAAACATCTCAACAGAAAAATGCCCCTGGAGTAAAAAAGTAACTTGTAAAACCATTTTATTTTTCTGCGGTCAGGCTTATCAAATTTCTTGGTAAAAATAGATATCTGTTTTTCTGATGAATCTTTGAAGTTTTGAATCTTTCGACGCGTACGTATGATCACTCTGTGATGCTTTCCTGTGTATCAACGCTTTAGCAATAGAAGGGATTGGGCTCTAGGACAGAAACTCAAGCTATCTAGTTTGATAATCAGTCTCTCGGCGAAGGAAAAGGAAAAGAAGATGAAAAAAAAACTTAACACCTTGATGACAGCATTAATGGAGTTCCATGGTATGCTCCAGATGTTCTACCCATGCATATCACTCAATGCTCAATTAATTTTCCTCTGTAATAATCAACATGTCAGAATGATGAGAGCCGAAGCCATAAATGTCTTATCGAATTATTGAAGAAATTACTCTTGTTTTCAAGAATGTTCTAGTGTACATTTATACAAATATCTTATTTATTCGGCATATTTAATGATATGCAAACCAAAAAATTTGCTTAAATTAGTGTTTGTTTCATTCAATGAATGTCAAAATATATTTTTTCTTTTCTATTACATCATACAAATAAAAAAAACAGTAGGTATTGTGTGTGAAAACGGATTATTTGCATTTTTCCTCGCAGTAGATATTTGTATAAATGTATACTACAAGGCTGGCTTGCAAGCGAGTGTCTATCATATTATTTTATTATATTCTCTCGTGTAAATTCATATTGTTGTATGGTACAGCGAGGTCTGGGCTGTTGATCCGAAAAACAACCTTAAGGACGTTCCTGGGTAAATGAATTTATAGTGTCATTTCTATGAAACTGTGAAAAAAAGCTACCTCATTGAAATGCAATAAAAATGGGCGTAACGGCTTTGATTGTGAGGTAAAAGGCGTAGAATATGAGGTATTTTGATGAAAAACTGTCGCGCGTATTTAAAACACTGCTATTTTCATAAAATGTTGTAAAACAAAAATTACCTTATTTAAAAAATTGTAAAAAAAACTTGAATAAATTGGTTGTGCTCAATTCTCAGGAGATAATATGATTGTTTATGTCTTCCTTTAAAAATAAACTGGCCATCCTGAATACCGCGCGTAGACTGGGTTCTAATGATTTACAATGTAAAACCGTTTTCTATTTGTTCGTTTTGTAGCAAATTGACCTTAAAATAAAAAAAAAAGTCAATTGCTTTTAAAATCTAAGACAAATAGTAAAATAAAGGAAAGCTTATCAGTAATTTGACCAAAGGAAGTGAACAAATTACCGAATATCAATTGTCAGAGATAATGAAGTTGTTAAAACAAAGACTAGAAGATCACGAATTTCACATTTGGATCGCAGAATTACACAACAGTGACACAGGAAGAAAAGACAAACTTTTCCAAAAGCATTATATAGGCAGTGAAGACCTCAGAGAAATAAAAATATCCGCAAACACAATATTATTATGACAAAATTTAGGATAAGTAAACAGGGAAGACATACACGACCAGTACACAAAACCAGAACATAGAATTCGTAAGATATGTAAAAGTGAAGTGCAAATACAGTACTTTTTATTGTACTGCTCTCACTGACTCAACGAAAGAGAAGAGCTTCTATTATAAATCAAAAAAGTAACTCTCGGTTATAAATCTGCGAAGCGACAAGGACGAATTTCATATATATCAAGAATGCTCAGAAATATGTTGATGAATTCATCACTGTTTCAACTAAAGAACAGCTACTGTGATAACTTCAAATATCTTATTTAACACCATGTAAATTTACACCTGGTTAAACATTTTTAGGATTTCTTTTTTCCTTTCTTTTCGTTTATCAGTTATGTAATTGTGTGTATTTATTAACCACAATAAATCCGATAGACATGCACGGTTTAAGGAGATTAATAACTAAAATATCTATAATCTAAATATATCTATAACCTCAAAAGAACACACGCAACCAAATTGATTCTTATTACTGTCAAAAACATCCGAGTTTAACCTGATTAATGCTTGCGTTTGCGTGTACTAAGTGTCAAAAGCATAAAAAGCCAAAATACTGCGTGACTCTTAAAAATACACAGCCGTATTAGATTGCTAGCGAACCAATAACTTACTTCTGATACATTTTATCAGAAAATATGAAGTTTTTTGTGAATTTATTTTTTAAAACCTAAAAAAGAGCGTGACAAAGCAAATAGCATGAGGAGAAGTTGACAGTTACTTCCAAAATAAGGTAGGATATTTTTCGCGTTCTTGTCAATATTTCGTGTGTGTTTTCATAGTTATTCAAGGGAATAACTATGGTTTTTTTTAGATAAATGTCTAATAATAGTGTTTATTTCACCCCGACTGAAAACTAAGATTTTCCTACGCATAATCATGCAATGTAAAAATTTTCAGACGATCTCTAACTGTATATAGAAAAGCTCAGCCAAAAAAGCCCTTTCACGTCACGACGTATCGATGCCTCAGTTTTCTAGAAAAGTACCAATCGTTTTTCATGCGTCGCTAGGGAGAGCCAGGATTTCGGCACGCCGTTTCGTGAATTTATTATTGTGTTGGTCAAGGGTTTGGCGAAACCGATGTTCGGTCCATAACATTTAGCACGCGAACGATTCAAATAACTACCATAAATGTATCGATATTCTGATAGTTTCATAAACAGAAAATGTAATTGTTTATTTAAAAAAAAAAACTGATTGTGATATTCGACTTCCTTTTACGGTGTACTAATTATTTCTCATGCAAATAAAGTATGGATAGTTCTAAAGGTTTTGTAATTTAAAGATCACTCAGCGTTTTGTAATCCGATTCTTCTCTTTTTTTTCTTCTTTTTTTCATTTTGTCTTTTTTGTTGTTTAATTTGTAATTATATAATTTGAATACAATTTTGTAAATACAAATTGGACATCTGTATATATATACACATTTCAAACAACGTTGTCGGGGAACTGATAAGTAAATACAGGATTCTGGATGTAGATTTTATGACCGAAAGGTACTGTGGGCTACCAATAATGGCAAAGGAATAAGCACAATCTCACTCAAATCACAGTTAATTCCTGAAGATGAAATAAGTGAGAATAAGTTCTGCTTATTTTCATGGTTATTTTCAATAGAAGTGCGAACACCGAGAAAATTAAATAACTTGTGTTTTGTGAATTTTACCTGGAAGCTTATGGAGCTCGATAGAGCTTTTGACGATTCAACAGTTCAAGTTGACAATTGAAGATGACCATCATAGGTCGAAGGCGAGTAACTTAGCTTTCCAATGTGATCTCGTATGTAAAAATCTATAAAACTTTAATGTTAGTTAAACAAAAACAGCTTATTTAATCTCTAAGTTAATCGTGATATTACAGGCAATCTTCTTGTCTTCTTTTCAAAATGGCGGTTCATCGGAAATACTCGAGCTCGAGTCCAACGCTGGGAGACTGAAAAATATATATATTTTCTTATCTCTTAAGTTTTCCACCATACCTTTCTTAATATTTTTGCTTTTTATTTTTAAATAAATTGAATTTCCCTCTATTACAATTTCTTCATCAGTAACAATATCTGAATTATGTACCCATTGGGCGCTTCATTGATTGATTGATCAAAATTATTGATCATTCAATCAATCAATCAATCAAAAATGTTCTCAAAAATGACTATAGATAAAAAAAACAAATAAACGAATTAATGAATGAATAAATTCAGTTATTATATAAACTATAGTGTTTTACAAAGATTTCAGCCACTGAGAAATATCGTATTTGAACACATGTAAAAAATACGATAATTTTCACAGGTAAAAATGTAACCAATCAGATCTCAATATTTGGTGACGTCATTGCACTAGTCGCAGAAAAATTCAGTTCGTGTTGGCAGCTTTGCATGACTTGCATGGCTTTGTTTGCACTTGTTAATTGTCTTTTCTCAACTCACTGATATTTTAAATGCAAAAACATGGCTGGAATACAAAGGTTTGTCACATTGATTTTATTGAGGAAGAGGAAAATGTAAACACTATGGTTGGGTTGCATCAGTCAAACGGCATCTAAAGAAATGCCAGTACAGTGAGTTATGTTTACTTTAGTTATTAAATATTTTTCTGTATTCGCTAGCTTATTTTCTGGCCATTTTAAAGATATTTTTCTTGAAAGGCTAAAAAGTGGAACTGGACAGTCAAGTGTTGAGCTTGAGTTAGTAGTTTTTCACTATTGAGAGACTGTTTATAATTCTCGGTTTTTATTACGTTTTTTTATTACTAGCTTTGTATTTGGAAATTTTTTCATGATGAAAAAGTAAACACAAGTTGTTATGGTTTATATAATAAACAGAAAAGTACATGACCGCTTGGGGATATGGAATTTATCTTCTTGTGTTCATATCAATTTGAACAATCGAAGATAAATTCCTTATCTCCGTGCGGCCATGTATTATTCTCTATTTATAAATACTAATAAAAAGAAAATAACATAATATAAAACAAAATGAGAAGTGGGGGATAGTTTTCTCTTTTTTTCCCCGTGTTATTTTCTTTTCATGATCAAATAATCCATATGTAATAGAGCTAGGTACACTTGTGTGGGATCTCTCTAGTTTATAGTCTAGCTGAGCTGCTACTGTGAGCAGCTCCTACTTCTCTCTCTCTCTAGATTTTACAATGCTATGGTTTTTATAACAATAATTTACATTTACGATTGACTAGTTACTTGTCAGTCAACAAGCGTTTTGCAGTGGCAATAAGAACATGTTTGCTAAATGGTGATTGGTGCAACCTAGTCACGGGGTCTTCGTGAAAAGATTTTTGCAAGATGGAAAATACAATAAAACACTAGGAGGATAAATGAGTGTAGAAATGAAACATACTGAGATGGTTGGGATAAACCACCTTAACAAAACCGTACTAATAAGAAAAGTAGCAAAACGAAATTAAAAGAGAAAAAATGATATTTAGATCACGTGACTAGAGGCAGCGCCCTTGTTTACTGACAAAGTCCAACTAAGTAGTACAGCAGGAAAGAGCTGTAGCAATGATTATAGATTAATTTTTAATAATAACCTGTGTTCACGTGCATGTAACCTAGACGATAATCTACTTAGGAAATTAATAAAAAAACTTTATGTCACTTTGTCAAAATCCCTCTTTGGCACGACAACAGAAATCGACCCAAAATCGATCCCTATTGGCAAACTTGTATGAAATGACATAAGGACACCATTACAGCTTGAGGAGTAAGATAATAGTTCTCTCTAATTATATTGATTTATGAAGAAGATCCCGTTTTTGTGATCTTTAACAATGTAGGGCACTAAATGTTATATGTTGAAATTATAAGCATGTTAAGGAAAAACGTACATAAAACAAGTTAAACTGAATTAAAACTAACATTGGAAAGACGCTCTAACTAAACAGGATTTTTGATGTTATTCTTGTGTTAGGAAGCAACTAGTGACAAGTGTTCAAATAATCCATTTTTCCGCTTTGACATGAGTGGGATTTAAATGACGTGAAGATATACATTACAACAATTCGTTAAAGATCAATTTCCTTAAGGTTACAGGAAGGGTTCACGGGGTCCTTTCGTAAAAAAAATCGCCAGCGCGTCGGGTTTTCGCTATTTCAATAAATTATATATCATTTTACAGCTGAATACTGAAGAATATGACTGTTGTGTTTTTATTCGAAACCGTAAAAAGGTCGCGAGTTTTAGCACTCCGAATGAAAAGTGAGAGCTTTTGTTGAGAAAGTAACCCAAGAATACGTTCGATCGGATTACTTTAAAATCTGTACAATATCAATCATCACATACGTGGCTACAAAAACGTGTGAGCGATTTTTAATATTTTACTTGGTTAAAAAATAATCAGCAGTTGAATTTTGCAGTCGAGTTTTTTTCCGTGAAATCTGATACTAACCATCATAAAATAAAAAGTAAAAAAGTAATCAAAAAACGCTCGACACAGTATTGTTTTTGATGATTGAGTGTGCTGTAGAAAATTTTAAACGTATTTGTTGAATCCAGCGCCAGGTTACTTTATAGAACTTCGATGATCAGAGAAAAACACAAGCCGAGAATCGCCCTCTAATGTTGTGTATACATCAAATCTCATCTGTCATGATCTGTCAAGAGAGGTCAGATAAGGTCGAGAACAGACCAATCAGAAACGTGGCTCGTAAGTTGTGTTTGGAAATGGTCTTGAATTCGAGGGAAATCCACGAATCAAACCATGACCCTTTATCGCTTTCAGCGAGTGCTTTCAAATCATCTTCTTTGAACTCGTGATCGAAACCCACTGATCTTCGTTTCTATTCTTTATGGAAGATCAAGGGCTGTTTTTTTGTCGCTTAATGGACATCTCAGAAATGGACTAAAGCTTTTGGCTAATTGTAGATATAAATTAATGTCGTTCAGAAGAGTAATATTTTCGTATTTATCGTTTGTATTTTTCGCTTTAACTGAACAATGAACAAGGGTGGTCTAGTTGTTTGTATATTTCGCGATAATCTCCCGGATGACTATTTTGCCGCGAAATGCACCGCAGGGAATGTCACGCAATATAGGATTACGACACCTTTTTCGTTTTATTTACTTATATGAATATACGTTTTTCTCTAATATCTAGATAACGAAAAATGTTTTCAGAAAATTTTTTTTTGCATTCGAAAGATTGTTCTTTTAATATAGCGTTCCATTTATAAAAAAAATTTGAAAAGTTTTCGATCTGCGAACCCTTCCTGTAACCTTAAGTGCTATAATCATAGAGAACCAATTCTGATTTAACTCTGCGCGCTAGTAGAAATATAGATATTATTACTTAGCGCAACACAAGCCAATATATGTCAATATTGTTGTTAAAATTCTCTCTTTACACATACATGTAGAAATATTCAAATCTTTATGCATGCGATAACATTTTATTATACGCAAGAAATATGCACAAAAATGCGAAAAAATATCTGACCGTATTTTGTTAGTAACAGTCAACTGGCTTCCTTTATGTTGTTATGCTTTTTGTTGTTATGAACTTTTTGTCGCCGTCGTATTTACTTTTAAAAGTTGATTAGTCGATAAGTTTAAAATGATTGAAAAATGCCACAAAGATCCACAACTCGAAGACAGGGGCGGCGGAACCGGGGGGCCGGGGGGGGGGGGGGGGGGGGGGGTGGGGGTGGGGTGGGGTGGGGGATGGGGAGGGGAGGTGGTTGATTATAGTGCCCCCCCCCCCCCCCCCCCCCCCCCCCACCCCCCATGGCTGTTACTGTTCCGCCGCCCCTGGAAGAATATGTTTTTGTGGTACTCCTAGTCATAGACGGAGTACCACTATGTTGCCGCAAATGAGTGAATGAAAGAGTGTAACACAAGATGGCGGCCGGCCTCGCGACCTGGCCTCCACGGGGATCCCATGGCTTACAAATAGCAAATGTCACAAATCAGCAATCAGCCTGTTTTACAGTGGACGTAACCGATTCGCTGTTACTTTCTTCTGGGCACGAATAATGAAATGAAATTTTATGAGTAGTTAGGAAGATTGATAAGCTAAATTGTGTGTTTCGGTGATTCGACATCTGATGACGCAATGTGCAGCCTCGACTCTAAGTACCACACACAACTTCGGTGATCTGGCGTGGCCCGTTTACAGATTTCAGAGGAGAACACCAATCAGTTAATTTGCATTATGAAAGTCGTTTCAAGTATTTTTGAAGTTTTAGGCCTATCTTCATGGCGATATTTTAAGAAGGAACTACATGTGCAGTCGATGCTTTCTCAAAGCGATTTTTTTAAAAAGTCAGCCCATGTACAATAACATTCCTACGGTAATGTACAACGTTTCCTTCTTGTCTATCGTCTATCGTAACGTTTTTTCTCTATTTTAAGATCGCTTTTATAGGAGTACCACATGCGCAGTTACTGCACCTTTAATTTTATCATCTTGCATAATGCAAACGTGTCCAATAAACTCTTCCAGAAAAGAAAATATAACTTGTAAAATCCATATTTTTGGATTTTAACAGCGCTTTGCATTACATTATCAGCAAGAGAATTTTAACCACTTTGTCAGTGAAAATAGTGATTAAATTTCCCCGATCTGCGAGGAAAAAATTCATTGAAGTCCCGAGGGAGCAGCCCGAGGCTAGAGAGAATAAAACCTGGACTTCTCCAATCGCTGCCTTCTCTCGTCACTTTCGTTGATAGATATTATCTATAAATACTCTTTTAGACATAGATCATAGAAAATAGAAAATGAGCTAAGAAAACCTTGACCACCATCAGGAACCCCGCTAGTGCTTTTGTTAGAACCTAGGCTATTAGCCGGTTTCATATTGAAAAAGAGACTGGGTTCTAGTCTTCAAAAACAAAGCATAATTCATTAAAAAACATCTTCAAATAACAAAAACACAAAGATAGACATCATTACTATGCTACTTTAGTCCATTTGCTAGATATTTTTTAGTTATATTGACTTCACGAAGAAAAAATATTTTGGAAGGACACTGTCCCTCCATTACATACATTTCTTGTAATATTCAAGTCCCAATAAATTTATCTGTGTCTATCCGATCTTAACAAAACTTTCATTATTTATTCATTTTAACATGTTCTCTTGAAATATGCTAACAAACTTTTGATGATTTAGAAACATAAGGAATGATTTCAATAATTTGTATTTTTCTCAACTAGAACCCAGTCCCTTTTTCAATATGAAACCGGCGAATTGTTAGTCTGTTACCAGGTTACCTTATTCTTATATATCCATTATTTTTAAGTTTTAATAAATTTGATCTGTAGAGATTTTTTTCTTTGCTGATCGTCGGCGCCAGTATAAAATTCGTATATTTCTGCTCTGGTCAATCTGACCAATCACGCTCCTTTCTTAAAATAACTCAGAAAGAGTTATAGGTTTTGATAGGTCATTTTCTCTTGTTCTGTTCGTTTAGAACTTTACGTTCAAGAGTATATATCATAGCGTTTTCCTAGCTGCTATTTTGTGGTTTTTCAACGCTTAATAGTAGTTGATTACATGTATTCAGATTCGATCGCGATGAGTGAATGAATGTATAAATGAATGAATGGATAACAAAATGAATGAATGTCTCAATGAATGGTTGAATAAATTGATAGGCGAATGCACAGATAACAATCAATGTAAATGTATGGATAAATGGACGAATGGACAAATGGACGAATGGACGAATGGACAAATATGGACGAATGGATGGATGGATGGATGGATGGATGGATGGATAAATGGACGAATGAATGAAAGGATAAATGAATCTTCGAATAAGATGATGATTGATCATGATGACTAAATAAATAAGAAGATGAAAAAAATAAATGATAAAAAACTCAATCAAGATGAAAAGGTGAATAAATGAATAATAAAAAGCACAATCGCCCCGTGCATTATTGAATGTTTTTTTAATGAGTGGGTGCTCAAGAAACCTGACCCCAATAGGCTTTATCCAGTACCCTTTCACGTGACCACTTCGTAACCTGGCAACGCGAACTGACTGGCAAGGAGATCGCAGTCATCATCAAGTTACAAGAATTAGTGTGTGAAACATGTGGAAAGCCGTGCGAGATTTTTTTCGATTTTTTAACCTCCATTGTATATTTTACATTTCAAAACCCGTTGAATTTGTAGCAGATATATATTTTTAGAATTTGTGTGATTATCGGACAATTTGGTCTCAAAACAAAGCCTAAGTGAGAGGTGGAAGCTAGTGCTTCTTCGCTCGCGTGTTTTACAACATGGCGGCCGCTGAAGGTGAGATATATGCTTTCTTCTTGATAAAAACCGATTCATTGCTAACTCTAAACTGTAATTCTTTCGACAAATCAATTCACAAAACTTCCTTCTTACTTATACTAGGTCATGACGCGGAATTTCAAACAAGCGGCCAAGATGATCAACAAGTCGATCAACAACAAAGCACTAGCGATGTTCAAGGTGAGCTTCTTCTCTTCTCTTTTCATGATAATAGAGATTGGAACTACTTGCACATGTTGTTTAATTGTTGTATATGGCATTCAATCATATCTTGCTGTTTATGGCTAATTACGTGCTTTTTGGAAATATTGGATGTTGAGAAAACTGAAATTTCTTTTTTTTTAGATAAATACTTATTTTGAGTTCCTCAGATAAGATAACTTTTTGTTTCTTATTTTCAGTCAACTCTTGTATTAAGAAGTTTTTCATCTCCCATTAAGAAAAAATCAAAAACGAGAAACCAAAAGTTCTTATCTAAGGAACTGAAAATCATTTTTTTTTTAAATAAGAAATTTTACTTTTAGAGTACTTACATTGTTAAACTTATATTTTGAATATATGTTTTAATGTATCAAAATAAGTATTTATCTAAAGGACGTAATTAAACATAAACGACAAGATATGATTGAATGCCATATATAACAATTAAATAATATGTGCAAGTAGTTCCAATCTCTATTATCATGAAAAGAGAAGAAAAGAAGCTCACCTTGAACATATATCGCTAGTGCTTTGTTGTTGATCGACTTGTTGATCATCTTGGCCGCTTGCTTGAAATTCCGCGTCATGACCTAGTATAAGTAAGAAGGAAGTTTTGTGAATTGATTTGTCGAAAGAATTACAGTTTAGAGTTAGCAATGAATCGGTTTTTATCAAGAAGAAAGCATATATCTCACCTTCAGCGGCCGCCATGTTGTAAAACACGCGAGCGAAGAAGCACTAGCTTCCACCTCTCACTTAGGCTTTGTTTTGAGACCAAATTGTCCGATAATCACGCAAATTCTAAAAATATATATCTGCTACAAATTCAACGGGTTTTGAAGTATAAAATATTCAATGGAGGTTAAAAAATCGAAAAAAATCTCGCACGGCTTTCCACGCGTTTCACACACTAATCCTTGTAACTTGATGATGACTGCGATCTCCTTGCCAGTCAGTTCGCGTTGCCAGGTTACGAAGTGGTCACGTGAAAGGGTACTGGATAAAGCCTATAGAACTCCACACTTGGCATTTCGTAATACGATCTAAAGGAAGACTCTTCAAACTAATTCCATTGCAACATTACCAACAGGAATCTCTCAACCAATTCCAGTGCTCTTAACGAATAAAATGGACTTCAACGGTAGTTTGACGGGTAAGTAAAACCCAAAACAATTATTGACGCATAATTTAAAACAGACGTAGCGGACAATCAGAAATCATATTGAAACTGTGTGATAGACAATGCACAGCAAAATATTACCTGTACTCTACTTACTAAACGAATAAAACGCATAGAATAAATCAAACTGTCTCTGTAAAGTTATCGCACGCGAGTACCATCAACACTAATCCTTTATCAATAAAAAGAAAAACACTGAACAAGTACAATGTAAACTAATATAAAATAAATAAATAAAATACATAAAAATTTTACACATTTCATCCACGTAGTGGTATTCTTCAGATGGATGCTCACACTCCTACATTGATTATTTTACACACATCTTTTCATACATGTTAATTTTGTGTATCGATAACAAATCTCTTTGTTGTTGAAAATTGTAATCAATATTTTTATTTTTATCATATTGTTTTCTACATGACAATTCCCCTTTTTTTAACAATTTGATGGCTTTGATAGTCTAAATAAATGTCAGCTCTTAATTTAACAAATGGTTTAATATAAAATCGTACAATACCTATTAAATAGATAAAGTTTCAAGTTTCGTTTTTTTTGTGTGCATTATTTAGGAGACATTTTCAAAATATACACCAGATGAAATGATATGAAAAAAGAAAAAAATCCAAAAAAAAGAATGTTACACTCATTTATATTTATGGCGCAACGATCAAAATAGCATGGCTTTCGAGTAGGTCCTTACAAATGAAAAAAGGTATATTAAAGAGTTACTAATAAATTGTCCATCAAATTTGTTTATTATGACAATAGTTACTCCAAAGAATGATTGGCAAACCTATTGTTGCTCGGTTTGAAGTTGAGTTAGTGTCTTTGCATAAGTTTTTATTTATTCTCCTTCGAAATTGTAAAATAACTAGACATAAACGTTGTATGTATGTATGACCTTTTTTAACGGACAAAATGTTGTAAATACAAAAAGTCATGTCACACAACATGATCCAAACGCTTACAACTGAAAGTGATAAATACGATGGCCGAGAAAGGACTTCAGACTTCAGAGATAGTGATCTTTGAAGTCTAAAGTCTGAAATGTGCAAACTTCAGATATAATTTTTCTCTGAAGTCTGAAGTACATTTTTTGCATTTTTTAGACTTCAGATTTCAGAGATATATTCACCTCATTGTTTATTTTCTATTTTTTTGATTTTTACTCGTGCCCAGGCCTCTAGCACGAGTATTTGTTTTTTTTCGCTGTTAGAAGTTTAGACAAGTTCAGACACGTTCCATCAGGTTTGATTAAATTAACTAACAAAGAAAGAAATGTCTATGGACGGACCATGGGCTCGAACCTGCGACCTAAGCGTTGTCAAACTGCGCCTTACCCGAGTTGCCATCGCGCCAAACACGTTGTTCACATGACCCACTACGCTATATATCCGTAGTACGAGTTCAAAACAATTCGCGGTCGATTCGATCTCTGGTCGTTGTTTTGAGAGGAATTGGAAAAACAAACACTATTTTTACCTCTTATTACTTGTTGCCGATAACCAAAAAACTCAATTATTGTAGGGAAAAGAATCCTTATTTACATGGCAGGATTAATAATGCAGTTTTAGACAACTTTGAACTTGTCACGGCGTTTTTGCAGTCCATCCCGTAAATCCAACAAATCAACTTGGTTTGGTCGTGTTTGCTTCGTGTTTGGTCGTGTTTGATAAATTGAATTGAAAATCTATGTCACATAAAACACTTGGATCGGTAAAGGACAAAAAAACTAAATAAATTAATAAATTAATAAATTAATTAAAAGAACAGCTCATTTTCATGCATGAAACATTTGATGGATAAAACACATCGGTCCGTGATATTTTACTTTGTTTTTGGCTTTCATATTATCATGAATATTGCATGTCAAAATAATAGAATAGAATAATAGAAATAATGTGGAAGTTTTCAATGATATAATTCAATGTATTTTCCGATTCGTTCTATAATTATAATCAAGAAGTGTTTTGAAATATCATTCAAGAATTGCACACTAGCCAACACATAACATGAGAATGACAAGAATGACCCGACAATGAATAACAAGTCATATCAAGGCCATCAATGGCACGAGTAAACACTCCACCAGAGTGTCTAGTTAAAAAAAACTCTAGTTTGATTTTTTAAATATTTTTTTTTCTTGATAAAAAACAGTGAGCAGCACTATAATAATGCGAAAATTGATTGAATGTTTCCGTATTTCTCGGCGACGCGTTTATGTCGAACTCTGTAGGCTTCTTCAGGGACCTAGTATTACAACTATAAGTAACGTCTATTTTATCACTAACAATCTTCGCGTGTAGGAAGCACACATGAAGCACGTTTTAGCAATACGTTTTCTCTTTATTTTCCTTCGTACGTGTACTAACATTTCTGTATTGATCATGATTGATGCATATGCATGCATAGGTATCGAGGTATGACGGACGTATGGACGTAGTCAGCATATATAGTATAGAGAATAGTAAAGTACAAAGTGTGCCACATTTAGCACTATTTAGTGGCAAATAGAAAACAATGGGGGATTACCGTAATATAGCACTATTTTGTTCTATTTATTTTGCCCACTGTTTAAAATGATTGTACTCTATACAAACTATAGGACGAGTTGTAAATATAATGATAACTTTAACACCGTAGAATGATACATGAAAACTATAGGACGGTTAATTACAAACGTAAGAACGTACCAACATACATGATATATATAATAGTATATAAAACATCTAAATACGAACGTGTGAATATATCTGCCACTCATAATCTCTACGTATTGTATACATGAATAGTTTAGAAAGCTTTGATTAAATAACGAACTAATTGACACTGAACCAAAGATTTCACTTCAATTCATTTGAAGTTCATGCTGCAAGTCGATGCTTTTGTTGAAAAACAACTAACCAACCAAAACAAACAAACAAACAAACAAACAACCAGCCAACCAACCAACCAACCAACCAACCAACCAACCAACCAACCAACCAACCAACAAACAAACAAACAAACCAACAAACAAACAAATAAACAATTAAACAAATGAACAAACAAACAAACAAACAAATGAATGGATGAACGGTTGAATGGACGGATGGATGGATGGATGAATGAACGACTAAATAGATAAATAAGAGAATATGTATATAGGTACATGATATGCAAGAAATTACAATATGAAATCCCCATTCGCAGTCCTATACACTATTCTCTATATCATGTGTATATGTAGGGTCGTTCGTATATCGTAGTCTTATACTATGTATTATACTCATCCGTGTCAATGAGCGTTACAGTCATACTCTTGGTTTTTTAGCTCTTTTTTATTCATCAAAATGCTAGTTCGGCGTAATACTTCATTCCTATTTTGTGCATGGTATTAAATTGTATAACTTTCTGAAGAAATCCACAGAGTTTAATAGACATAAAGATGTTGGAGAAATAGGACGTTTCTGCATCAATATATAGTGATGCTCACTGTTTTTTATCAATAAATAAAAATTAAAAAAAAAAACTAAAAATAAAAAAAAATAATGAAAATAAACAAATTAAAAGAAAATTAAATAAATAGATAAAATGAAATAGTTATCCCTAAGTCTGAAGTCTGAAGTCCATTCTCGGACATCGTAGATTAACGCTTACAACTAAAAGATGAGGAAGTGACGTCACAAGTAGTAGCGGAGATGACGTCGACTATTACCAGGCTTCTGCGACCTCAGCGACATTTTCAGAAAAATCAAAATGACTTAGAATAGAAATTGAAAGGATAGAAAGGAGTAGAATATGATTCAATGGAGTTTGGGTTTGAGTATGAAACAATCATTTCCAACATCAGAGAAAACGCTTCCGAATCTACAATGTTGCATTGAGTGATAGTGTGAACGGTAAAAGAAGAGAATTAACTAATAACTCTAATATTTACAATTCTTGTCTAGTATCAACTTCAGCCTGGATGGAATCTTTTACAGCTGTTGAACGTTAGCTCTTTTTCTTGATCTTAAGCCTTAAAAGTTCAGTATTCGAAAGTAAAGGAGTCTGAAATTTGGAACCTGTTTTGTGCTAATTGCTACTTGCATCTACCTCGCATCCGTTTCCGGTCTGTTCGATAAAATCTGGAGATTCCCAAAATGTCGCTGGGCAGCAGAAGTCTTTTAATAGTCGACGTCATTTCCGCTACAACTTGTGATGTCACATCCTCATCTTTTAGTTGTAAGCGTTTAACGATCTTTTATTTACATTTTTCTTACATTTTGTCCGTTAAAATCGTCATAAATGTGATGTTATGGTAAGGTTTGTTCAATTTGTTTCTTTAATAAATTGTTAAGCATTTCGAGTTAGCAGCCAAACGAACTATATTCTGGTTTTCTCACTCAGCCATACTCATTAGGGTAAACCAACAGTGAATCAAAGCATTATAAACGGTCAAGCTTGAAAAAAGCTAAAAGTGCACAATAACCCATTAGACATTTTTCGCATAAGCACATTCTATTCACTATTAGTGGGAAGCATCACTAAATATGTTAATGAGATAACATGACACGCGAAACACTCGATTGCACTAATTGCAAACAGTATTTTGCATTGTATCAATTAGTTCGTTGTCACAATTGTTTTGATCAATGTTACTAATCTGAATCAGATTCAAGCTTTTCTAGAACTTTGGATTTTTTTTGTCCATCATGGACATAGCACGCTCGCACAGTTTGGTGTGTGCTTCATGGGCTTCTTTGGAAGCCTTTCCTCTGTTTCTCTTTCTTTTCTTTGCTACTGCTCCGGGTTTATATTCCTGTGAAGTGGCTTCATTCCGCTCTGGCAACGCTGTTGTCTCTTTTTGTTTGTCTGAAATAAAGCTAACTCCAATTTCTGCTTTTGCCGTTCTTCTGGTGTCAGCTTTTGAAAGTAGGGCATTTATGTTCTCTGTATGGGACTGGTCATGCTGGTAGATTGAATAGTAGAGTTGTCTAGGTTTTCATTGTGTTTGACTTCTTCGACCTTTTATATTCTCTGTATCCTTTTTATAGCTGCCTTTTGGGATGCTGTTCTGTAATATTCCCTTGTCTTTGACTTCTTCATGACATCTCCACCTTTTATAAATTCAACTTTATCTTCAACTTTACACGTTTGTTTTGGCTAAACACCGGTGAATTCCCAGAAACCTTAGAAGAAATTTTAGAAACCAAGTTGTCTGGCCAACAATTAGTGAGTGGAACGCACTCAGAGGAAATTGGACAGGATTCCCTAATGCTGTAGGCTGTATTGATGGAACGCCACATGAGATATACAGACCCAAGACAGAGCAACAAAGGCAATTTTACAGTGGCCAACGCCATTATCATTTAATGAATACACAATTAATCGTTGATAATCTAGGAAAAATTGGTTTTTTTTTTTTGCAAGCGGGGTTTTTGGGTTCTATGAATGACGCAGGGAATTATAATCTGATGGAAAGGGTCGGTCCTGGGACTGATTACGATATGCCTGGAGATGTATTTCTTTTAGCTGACAAAGGTTATGGTACCACCATCCGTCGGATGGCAAGGGCCGATCAGAGGCGTGCGCGAAGATTTAACTAGAAATTATCGAAGAGCCGAGTTATAGACGAACATACATTTTTTTTACACGTCAAAACCTATCGAGCTATAAGTACTATCTGGTGCCAGCCTCGCTGGTTCCATCCTGTAATTGTAGAGCTTTGTACCTTTCTGGCTCAAAGACATGTTGTCCTCTGTGATCATATCTAAAACGAAAACATTATTCGAGCACAAAAGGCAAAAACCAGAATATCATATTCTTTGTGGAGTTTTGTCCGACTATAATTGTGAATTTAAAACTTTATGTATACCCATCATACTATTTGCAATTCGTGCAATTGAGTGTATTCTAATAAAACCTGGGGAAAACAAAATAGTATCTAATAAAGTATAACTTCTAATTGAGGTGTTGCGTTTTCTGAATAGAACAATAGTTTCGCGTATCATGTTATCTCGTTAACATATTTAGTGACGCTTCCCACTAAGAGTGGATAGAATGTGCTTATGCGAAAGATGTCTATTAGAAAAGAGCTTCCAAACCATTAAATGTGTTTTGATTAGATGTCTCTGTAAAAGGAACTACAATTTAGTAATAATCACGGTGAACACGTTCTCACGCTTAAGGTTCGGTTTATACATGAAAAGCACAAAAAAAAAACATATAAAACAACATAGATAGTAGAATATGAAACTCTACTTGGAATTGCAATAAAGCAAATCCCAGTGCATGTTCACAATATTATTGCCGCCGAGTTATTTTAAGAACCGAACGTGATTGGTCAGATTGACCAGAGAGGAAATTGGCGAATTTTATGCTTGTGTCGAAGATAAAGAAAAGTGCTCTTCAAATTTGCAAAAGAAAAACTTAACAATGCTGGATATATTAAACGTTCCCCAATCGTCTCGCTCTTAAAAATAAGGCTTTAGCGAGATTAGTGACATGCTAAAAGTAGACTGGGTTCTAAAAATAGCACTAGCGGGGCTCCTGCTGGGGACTGGTGCTAGGTTATCTTAGCCTTTTTTTTTCTTGCCTTTTTTGAGAATTTTCTGTCATATTCAAATTCTTAATCCCTTGGGAGGTTAAAAGAACAATTTGTACTAACTGCGCCACAAAAGAAAGTGAGTGAGGCATTCTGGTAGTTATGCAAATGTGCTTTTGATACTAAACCAGATGGCACAGTCACAATAATCACTCTGTATCATTCACGTGATTCTTTCTAGGTAATAGTAGCGCCAAACCTCCCTGCGAAAATTGGACTTTAAATTATGGTATCAGTAAAGTAATGGACGAATATCCTAACTACGTGGCAGGTATCATCCTCTTCTTGTCCACCATCGCCAACTTCTTGGTCCTTCGTGGTGTCATTCTAACCAAACCAAGACCAAGCAGCTACTACTTTATCGGTAACATAGCGTTGGCTGAGCTGATTGACAATTTATGGGTCCCGTTCAAACTTCATCATATTACTAGACCATGGTATTGGAACTTTGGGAAAGTAATGTGCACGTTAGTGTACGTTGCCTCAATTGCCTGTTCGTTAGTTGTGTCGTCAACTTTGGCGGCGTTCTCCATCTATGCGTGCTACATCTTATTACATTCCAGCAGGCGTAAATCAAACATAAGTGCTGTGTACATAGTACTTGGTATTATTTGGCTAGCCGGCATTGCTATAAGTACGCCTTTTGGTCTCTTTACCAATTATGTACGAGACAATCTATGTGACACTAAAATAAATGTCTTCATTTGTGCGCACAATAGCGACAGCTCCAATTATCAATTTTATTTGAATATTTCTCTTATTATTTGTCGACTATCAGTTCCATTTGTTGTGGTAATTCTATCATATGGCTTTCTTCTTTGTCTCGTAAAAAAACTATTGATTAGTTCCAGGAGAAGACACGACGAGACTCAGTCGGAGTCAATGGAAATGAATGACGTAACATTCCGCACCAGAAAAAGCGCAAGTTCTTTAACAACTTCCTCAGATTCAAGTGGTAACGGAAATCGCAAGGATTCCAGACAGCTTCATAAAATGGAGGCGACGCTATTGCGCATGACTTTCTGGATGGTTGTTGTGTTTGTCGTGTGTTATTCCCCAGATAATTTTATCTATTTTGCATGGAGAAGCAAATGGTTGCTCAACACGAACATTAACACTCTAACATTGCGAAAACATTCCGTTCTCCTCATGCTACTTGCTAAACTAGTTCATCCGATTTGTTTTGGTTGGGGTTCAGGCATTATAGCAAGAAACTTCGTTTCCTGTTTTTGAACTGAAAACATGCAGTGGAACACGTCAGTACGACCACCTAATGGATATCTCAAGCTGATCGTGGCAGTATGGCATGTGCCAGTATTAACCGGTTTAGTTTTACATAAAATGTATAGATTTGCGACTTGGCAAGACAACTGAAATAAGTCTCAATAACAGGGTGGGTGTAAAGCGGACTTTCCACTATATATTGTAGTAAATCAAGTTCCTCGAGTTTAGAAACCGCATTTCTTCTGTTCAAGCTTCATTGCTTTGGAACAATCGAAAACAATTCGTCAGTTATGGGCTGTAATTTCCCATATTCGAAAAAAGTTTGCATGGACTATTGGCAATAGTTAACTGGGACCGAACTATGTTCAGTTGTCCCGGCCTTGGGAAAAGAAAACCAAGTCTGCACACAGGAAGCACAAACTAGACAGTTTTTAACGTTTGTCGAAACTCGTTATTTACAAGACAAGACAACATTACTGAAAAAAACAATCTATCCTAATCAATTTTACTCCGGCCTGACGTAAAAAGCGAAAGGATATTTATTGCAAAAATTTATAAGATCAAAAATTACTAGCTACCCGTGGTCTCTTCAGGCCAGCTCTATACAAACGGCTGAAAAGCTTGTAACTAAATGAAACACTGTGCATAATTTTACTTATTGAATATAGTCTGGCGTTGATGTAAATATAAAGTGATACGGTATAATCCACAGACGAAAAAGAGAACAGCCCTAATATGAAACAAAATTGAAAGAAAAGTTAAATTTGGAAAATAAAGAAAAAAGAACAATGTAATAAAAGTAAAATGAGAATTTAAGATAATTCAAATTCATATTATATTTAACTCAATAACAATTTCAACTAATAACAAACATTACATTATACGTAACAAAAAAAAAGAGAGAAAAAAGACTCGGTAGATGCTTTTAAACGATTTAAAAATCGTCAAAATTTTACATTAATTGAACAACAATTCTTGAAACGTTTATATAAATATCAGTTAACTGCAATTTCTCAGTTGAATGCTAATTTTTGAGTTAAATCTCAGTTAACTACTAACATTTTGGCCGAATCTCAGTTAACTGTTAAAGCCGTTAGGACCTGTTGTTGCACATGTTTATGGAAACGACTCAATTACAACTAAAATGACATAAAAAATGATGATAACAAACTTGTAGGTTTGAATTATATTTGTAGTAATTAAAGTTTAAATGATACAATAGTTTGTTTGTAGACTTTGTAATGACATATGTCTAATAAATAGTAAAAAGTAGGTTATATACATGTATTCTGTGTTGTCAACAAAGCTAAATGTTTTGCCCATTAATCACTCGCAGGGGCGCAGCTTCCTATACGCACACTTCCGCACATGCGTACTTGAAGTTCTATTTTTAAAATGTTATTTGTACGCAACCAAGACGTTTGTGACGAAAAAAAACACTTTGATTAAATTGTAAAATTGAATCTAAGCACAAAGCAAGAACGCAGTATTTTTTGTTCAGTTTACTTTTTAGATCATATGTACTTGTGCGTATCTGAAAAAAGGACCACGCTGCGCCCCTGACTAGATATATCAAAAGGAAAAAATGCCCGAGAGTAACTGAATTCAAGGCCTCGTCAACACGAGGCTTGCGCAAGTCGACCTCTCTAATATTCACAGGGTATTTGGGAGATGATTTATGGGTTATATTGAATTTATTTTGATCTCATTAAAATTCACCCGCTCTGAAAACATAGGAAGCCCAACATGCGAGAGCGCAAATATTGCGCTAAGATGTATTATAAGCTCAAACCAGCATCAAGTCAAAAGAGGTCCTCAGGAAATTCGATTAAGCTTCCTTTTTTTTGGGGGGAGGGTGGATGAGACGAAGGGCGTTGAGAAAGTCTACTTCAACATGTACCTGGATACATTTGAGAACGCAATTGTATTTATGCTGTTAGTTCTTCTGTCTACACCAAAACCCATGAACCGGCATCGATCTTATTGATCACCGCGCCGCAATAAATCAAAGCTGCTTAATAGGATCAGCCAAAATGGTTTTCAGCTTGAGTAACGTTATCTAAGATTGAGTTATAATCCCAGGTTCAATGCGTGAATGAGTTTAAACTGAATGAATTTAGTAGCGATACGCATTGTAAAAAGTTTGTTGCTCCGTTTGAGTGTTGAAGTACTCAAGAAGAAGATAAACATTAGAGGTGGTCATCGAGCTCATTTAACAGGACTACAAAATGAAACGAGTAAATGTCCAAACAAAACAAACATTGCGAAACCGATGCTATTTCGACTATAAAAAGAAAAAAAGAGCTAATGGAAAGGATTGTACGGCTTGCAAAGCGACCTTTGAGAGTGTGATAAACTTGAAATGTCTTCTCCAATATTTATCTCATTCCCTGGATCCGACACTTCATGATGCCAACACTCAGGGTCTTAAAAATAATTAAGGAGAAACTGCTGTCTTTGTTTTTCCATCTACAATAGTAAGATCTTCACGTCCTCTCCGATAGCGACGTAAAACCGAAGGTCCCGTCTACACTTCATTCACTAATCTGTGTTGAAGGGACGTTAAAGAAACCACACTGTTCAAAAAGAGTACAGGGGATTCCCGGTGTCTATGGACAGGTCATACTCATTCACGCTAACTACCTCATGGTTGTGGCCGCGTGGCTGCAGATTGCGCCTTCAATAGCGGTTCGTATCAAATGCATCAGTTGTAAAGTGCATTGAGGTTTTGTGAAATGCCGACATCATGACGATCATCATTACCATCATCACTGTTACCACTCTAAACATTATCATCAACATCGATCATCAATATATCATCAACGTCGATCATCATTATCATCATCATCATCAACATCATCAACATCATCATCAACATCATCATTATTATCATCAACACCGTCATCTTCAGCATAATTATTATCATTAAACATTAGCATCCTGAATATTTTCGTCATCATCACAAGCATGAACACCGTCAAAATCAATTAACACTATGATCGTCATCACCATCATCGATGAACGTTCATCAGATTTGATACTGAATGGTCACGTTCTTGAGCGTATATTCCGCTCCATCCACAGTGAACTTTGTGTTATCACCAGAAATTACTTGAACTGCTATTGTAGTCAATGTTCCCATGCACTTTTGAACACAATATTCAGAGAAAAGAAATAGTAACATTTAAAAACTGTTCTCCAGTGATATATATTATACTATTTAACTCCACGATGGGCTCTTGAAAACACGTACAAAAGATCTAAAAGCACTCGCATACATTTCTGCTGATGCAACTCTTAATATAACAAACAATCTGATTGGCTGACGTAGCTGCTGACTGCTAACGTTTCATTGGTCAGACGTTTGACAGTTAACACACATATAGTTTTCATGGTTTTTATTCAGAAAAGCAAAAAAGCACAAACGTATAAACACTCATTTACAATCTATTGATTTATGTCAAAATTATTATCTAAAGTCTCTTGATAATCTACCTCCACAACAAATGTGAAAATATAGAGTCATTTTTGGAGATATTGGTGTACAATTACCCTATGTAATTATGACGTCACATCAAAACAAATATATTGTTTCAACGCTAAGAATCATGGTCGCTGTAGGAGATACAGCATGTTTAATTCAAAATAGGCTAAAAATCTGTTTATAATAAAAAACCAAAATATATGTTCAAGTGCAAAGCAAAATGTGCTAAAGAAAAACTATTTAGCCCGAATTAGGTCCGTTCTTATTCATATAAACAAACCATGACGTCATAGTGAAATAGGGCAATTACAGAGTTGATTTGGCATGTGTTGATTTATCCTTCACCACGTTCTACTGGCCACGATTGAATGGTGTTTTGTGCTGCCTGATACACCCGATATTACGGGAAAAAGCTGTGGCATTTGCTACGTTGATTTTTGAAGTTTCAAATATTTTATCAAGAGCGTTGCTTGTCGGACAGAATCAAAACGGCGTGCACTTTCAATAGCATCATCGTCCTTGTCTAGTGAACGTTCTAGTGGAACTTGACTCAAACCATCATCACATACGTCGAAATAAAATGCTGGTGCATCATCTTTGTCGCTAATTTTCTCTCCTTATTCTCAACATACACCGGGAAAATGTTTATCTAGAAACGTGGTTTATATATTGTCTTTATTGATAAATCATACTTGTTTAACCAATTAAAACGCTTGCATAACAATGCAATAAAAACAAATAATACAATTATGTTTTAACTTGTGAATATGAAATTTGGTGCACAATCTTCAGACTCTATGAATTTGTGCAAAAACATGAATTAAGGTAATTCCGTAGTTTTGTACTGCGCACAGTTCTGAGCATATTTTGAATTTTAGAGTTTTACATTTCTTATTATTAGTAAATACAGAGCTATGTCTGAGAAATACTTTAATGTAAAAATCTCAAAAGTTTTTTTTACATTTTGAATCGAAAAATGACGAATTTCTTAAGTCTCGCAGCAGTCCACACTAGGTAAAACCTTGATCTGATTGAATTTTGAGGATATTACTCAAGATATCAGGCAAACGAATATACCGTGACACCTATCTTTTTTTTATTTCATAATATCATTTTAAATGATGTTTTTTTAAACATATGTGGTCGATGACAAAATTGTATTGCTAGATTTTTAGATATTTCGAAAATTATTTCTTTGAAAGCATCGATGACTGAAGCCCGTAAAAAGTCTAACAATTAGTTAATTTTTGCTTTATTTCTTTTCATTGTTGAGTTTTAGTACAAATGCTGTGCTTTACATCGGTAGCCCAAAGTATAAGGAGCACCCTAAAGCACACTGAAAACATTTGGTATTGACCAAGCTCAGTAAATGGACACTTTTTTGAATGATGCCCATTTTCGAAGACTAGACGCTAAATTGACAAAAGTGAGTACACTTTAAAAATGTTTCTCTCGAAATCCAATACAATTAACATATATTTTATTTCCTTTTTTAATAGAAAACTCAAAATGTTTTACTGTAAAACGTTTTATCAAAAAAAAAAAATTATCAAAATTGTATGGCTAGTGTTAAATGAAATTTATGTAAATTGAGGTACGAGATTCGCATAAATTACTATTTTGCCGGCACGGAGCAGTATGGACTGGGGCCGGTGTAGTGCATTATGGGTCTAGGTATAAAGGTCGAGTACGTTAGAATTTTGAATCATCTACGGTCAGTCAACGACACTATTTACTATCAATCATTTTCTTTGTCATTCATATCTCCTACTTAAGTTCATGGATCGACAAGAAGTTGAAAATGTTATTCAGCAGAGTAACGATCGTCTGATGGAGCAGTTCTCCAGTCTAATATCTAATAGTATTAATAGTTTAAAAAGGTCTTCCGAGGCCTCTTCAGAGGAGCAACTTAAAGAAATCAAGAGACTAAAGTCAGCAGAGGTGCCACCCTTCAAAAAGAAGAGTAACGAAGAACAGTTCAAAGCCACCAAAGACGTACTAAACACTATCGAGGACGCGCAGTTCTATTTAGAGAAGGGAGACTTCGCCAAGACCAAGGAATCGCTCGATAAAGGTAAATCGCTAATAAAAGATCGTCAAAAGTTAATTCTTCTAGCCGACAAATCCCCTTATGGATGGAAAACGGTGGTTGAGTACAAACAGCACGACCTTGCGGACGACGAGGAAGACGAAAAGAAAATTTACAGAGCCGAGGCGAGAGCGGCGAGAAACGTGAAAAAATTTAGCCAGTTACGCAACCCTAACAAGCCCAAATCCACCACAGCGGCAACGCAAGAACCCATTCCGACCCTTATCACACATAGATCAAGGCAAAGCTACAACCCTATTAAGTCTGGCGGAGTGTGTTTTAGTTGCGGGAAGCCAGGGCATTGGAGGTCTGCTTGCCCGTTAAATACCAGCTCTGCCTCCCAACCAAAGTGACTATATGGCAGTGAACCAAAGACGAGCACTTTAGAAGACCTAGAATGCACTATGGTAATTCATCATGACTTTGACGACGCTAATTTCATACAACCAGATTTTTGTCGAGAAGAGGAAGAGTTGAATGCTGTTAGCCAACCTAATTTGATATCTGTTAAAGGGAGATTATGCAAATGTATTTCAGCTTGGAAGGATATAAATGCACCTAAGTTTATTGTTGATGTTATTCGGCAGGGTTATAAAATACCGTTTATATGTGATCCAGAGCCTTTCAAAGGGGCCAATAATGCGTCTGCTCTAAAGGAGCATGAGTTTGTTGAGAGTTCTATAAATGATTTGTTAGCTTTAGGATGTATTTTAGAAGTACATGTCGAGCCCAAAATCGTTAATCCACTGTCGGTTTCTATTAATAAATCCGGTAAGAAGAGGCTTATTTTAGACCTCAGGCATATTAATAAGTGTATTTTCAAAAACAAGTTCAGGTGTGAAGATATTTCTATTGCTAAAGAAATTTTAAACCCCGGGGATTTTATGTTTTCATTTGATCTAAAATCCGGTTATCACCACGTCGAAATATTTGAGGAACATAGAAAGTTTTTGTCTTTCTCATGGACGTTTTCAGACGGATTAGTTCGTCATTTTCATTTCACAGTTCTTCCTTTTGGTTTAAGCTCTGCTCCTTATTTGTTCACAAAGTTACTCAAGCCTCTTATTAAGAAATGGCGTTCTAACGGAATATCTATAGTTATATATCTGGACGACGGCCTCGGAGCCGCAGCTACATATGTTAGTGCGAAAATATTAAGCCTACAAATTCTCGCGGATCTTCTTAAGTTTGGTTTTTTGCCCAACGAAGACAAATGTCATTGGGAGCCATCCCAAGAGATTACCTGGTTAGGTGTTATATTGAATACAGCTAATTGCACTATCTCAGCCACTCCCAGGAGATTGGAGAGTTTGTTATTAGATCTTAAACGCATTCTTGAGCAATGTCGTAAACATCAATATCGTTTTCATGTCAAAACCCTAGCTAGTGTTTGCGGCAAGATTATCTCTCTCAGTAATTGCGTAGGTAATGTTACTAGGTTAATGACCAGATATATCAATGATGTAATTAATTCCGCCTTAAACTGGCACTGTCAAGTCACTATTAATGAAAACGTTGTAATGGAAATTTCATTTTGGGAGGTTAATGTAGGTCGGCTTAACGGCATCCCCATTTGGTGTAATCAACGAGCCCCAACTAGAATTGTATATTCGGATGCCTCAGACACCGGCTGTGGCAGTATTCTGTATACTGGCGGGGAGTTATTCCATCAAAATTGGTCCGTAAGTGAAAGAAATAAAAGTTCGACTTACAGGGAATTGTTAACAGTTTCACTAGCATTATCTGCATATGTAAATAGGCTTAAAGCTCAAACAGTGTTATGGTTATCTGACAATCAGAATGTCTCTCGTATAGTTTCGCACGGTTCAAAAAATGCAGAGTTACAGGAAATTGCCCTTGATATTTTTAGTACTTGCGTCCGTAACGGGATAAATCTAGATGTCCAGTGGATACCGAGAGACCTAAACACGGTCTCTGACGCTATGAGTAGAGTAATTGATTTTGATGATTATACGATTCATGACGAAGTATTTGATGCCCTGGACTGTTTGTGGGGCCCTCATACCTGCGATAGGTTCGCGTGTTATTACAACGCTAAGCTGAGTGTATTTAATTCACGTTTCTTTCAGCCAGGTACTAACGGTGTTAATGCTTTTGCACAGGATTGGAGGTATGATAACAATTGGCTATGTCCTCCCGTGTATTTAACGTGTAAAGTTATAGAACAGCTGAGATCTTGTTACTCCGAAGGGACTCTCATTGTTCCCGTGTGGAAATCGGCACATTTTTGGCCAGTTCTGTGTGCAGACGGTCAGAGCTGGAATCCTTTCATCCATGATTGGAGAGTTCTTCCAGATAGTCCTAAGTTATTTCTTAAGTGTAAATCGCAAAACTGTATTTTTGGCAATAAGCCCATGAATTTTACTAATGTTGCGCTGAGGATTAATTTCACGATTCCTCCTAGAGTTGCCTATGCAAGTGTAGATTAGTAGACGTCAGACGAGTGTTACAGAAAAATGCATAGAGTGCAATATTGATACAGTTACAATGATGTTCCCACGACCCTAGAGGGGTCCCTTTGAGAGGACTGAGGGGAGATAAACTACGACCCCATCTGGTGGGTGTGATGTAAAGCTCTAATCGAGCTAGAGATAATTTTTGGACTACTAATGACGTCTTAGTAATTGTATTTATTTAATGTTGTCAGTAAGTATTATGTTAATTAAAACTTCTCAATTTTTGCTTTAATGAGCTTTTCTGTTTGTCTTTAAGTAGTCTGATTTTTTCTGTGAATTTGTTGTTACTATGCTCAATCGATCACCCCTTACACCCCTGTTTTTCGTTTCGTTTTCCCTTTTGTTTTCTGTTGTTCTTTTCGCAGATATATTTCCTGCCGGTCCAGTCTGGAGAACAAGCCTCGACGATAACCCATTGGCAGAACAACTGAGAGAAAACATGAAGACTACAATCTTGTATTCACGAGCCAAAGGCACCAACGAAGCTTACTATCGTTTCTTTACAAGGTGGAAAACGTTTGCCAAGGACGTTCTTCACTTGACCTCTTTCTTACCGGCGGACACCCTTCACGTAGCCCTGTTTCTTCAGTACCTGTTAGAGACTTGCCACAGCGCAGCATCCGTTCAGACAGCCTTCTACTCCCTGAATTGGGCCCATAGGGTAGCAGGTCTTCCTTCACCTACCGATAACCAGTTTGTAGCAGCAGTACGAGACGGAGCCACGAGGCTGCTTAGCCGTGATAAAAATAACCATCGTAAAGAGCCATTGGATCTAGAGTTCCTCAAGCGCGCATGCTCTCTAGCAAATCTAGATAACTTACTTGAGCTACGCAATATACTGATGTTTGTGCTATCGTTCGCAGGTTTCCTGCGCAGCTCAGAGGTGCTCGAGCTAAAAAGTGGGGACATCAAATTCTCTGAAGGGTTTGTTACCGTGTTTATTCGGAGGAGTAAAACAGATCAACTTAGAGACGGCGATAGTGTGATCATAGCCGAAGCAAAAAACAGTGTAATCTGTCCCGTAAGGCTGCTCAAGCCTACTTGCAGAAAGCAAGCATTGATTTACGTACTAACGTTTATTTGTTTAGACCAATATCTGTTTCTAGGAAAAGCCATCGACTGGTGTCAGTAAACCGACCTATTAGCTACACCACATACAGAGAGACCTTCAAGAAGGTGTTCCAACCAATTGTATCCGACATCTCCAGGTTTAGCACTCATTCTCTAAGGTCCGGCGGGGCCACGCTAGCCGCTAACACAGGCATACCAGACAGGCTTTTCCAGCGCCATGGGAGGTGGAAGTCATCACAAGCCAAGAACATATATGTTAAAGATTCACTGGCTTCTCGCCTAGCCGTATCCAGCACACTTACATCAAACGCACAGACGCCCAACGAGTGACCAGCATCACGGTTGGCCCTACCTTTAGTATCTAAGCACGTTGCGTTCGACTGACCAACGTGCCCAAGTATCAATTGTTGTTATATTGAGTGCTAATGCGTAGTGTAGGAAAAATATGAAATTTATGTAAATTGAGGTACGAGATTCGCATAAATTACTATTTTGCCGGCACGGAGCAGTATGGACTGGGGCCGGTGTAGTGCATTATGGGTCTAGGTATAAAGGTCGAGTACGTTAGAATTTTGAATCATCTACGGTCAGTCAACGACACTATTTACTATCAATCATCTTTTTTTTTTTTCTACCTAGTTGTTAGGCTGTGAGATTTCTTGTTCTTTAAGCAAGTACAACTAATAGATAAGTTATTTGTATTACCTAGCGGTTGTAATTGGAGAAATACGTCCTTTGGTAGATACAATAAATATAGGGCAGGAAACTCCTACCCCGGAGGTAGCAGCATTGCCTGGTAGGGGTACACGTTTCCTATTTTCCTCAAGAAAGGTTTTTCAGGTTTTTCGTGTCCCGCATGCTGCCTAGTTTTAGGAATAACATTCATGCTTACTACTGTAACTAAACAACGATAAATGTAGTTGGTGGAAATTATCTGCAATAAACTGCCCGTTGCGTTCGACTGACCAACGTGCCCAAGTATCAATTGTTGTTATATTGAGTGCTAATGCGTAGTGTAGGAAAAATGTAACGTTCCGAGTAAGAACTAGTGTAGCAAACGGCAATGGAATGCATAAAGGTGTTAATTGTGTATTGTTTAAATGCTTGATCTGATTGGCTGAAACAAGAAAGTTGGCCTTTTTTCAAACTTTTGGGATATTTTTCCTATATTTTATTCAAAATCACATTTCAGTTTTATTAAAGCGATCTTATTTTTTTCTATGAGAAAATTTTACCGTGGGACTCACTATGAAAAGCAAGCGTCTCATAGCCATTGTTTTGAGCAATTCTGATTGGACAAAACCATTAAACACAAAAGAAACACTGTCTTGTAAACAGCATTTTGTAGATTTTACTTCAGAAATGTGTAACCCTTAGCTAGATACATCAATATAGTGAAAATTAAAGAATTTCTACGTGGGGAAGTTTTTTTTTGCCGCAGAACAATAGAAACCTCACTAGTTTTTACGCGTATTGTTACTTAAACTCTTTGTGATTCCGACAGTTATAAAAATGGAAGATGCATGGTATAAAAATTCATTATGGATTTTCAAGACGATAGAGCCCACATGCAATCTGGACAAAACAAGCTCGGTCAAGCTTTCTCTTTGATCTTTTCGGCCGATTTTTAAGAGGGATAATTCTTTTAAAAGGCTCTCAATGCTGATTTCTATCCACACACTAGCTGAAACAGTATTCATCTCGCTATGACATCAACATATTGGAATAGAGGGATGGAGTGTATTTTAAATCTGAAAAGTATTAATGGTTAACATTTTAGGTTTTTAAGATGTTTTGTCCAAGATTGCAACTATTAGAACTCACTCTGCATAAGGATTTAAAGCTGGTATATTAATAAGTGTGTTATCTAAAGTTTTTTCAATCACCCAACTTTTTGTACCACCTTTATATCCAACTAAACTCCAGCCTGTTCTGCCCGACACCTCATGATATTGCAGTTTCGATCCAATCTTTTGTAGCCAGGCTTTAATATTATTAAAGATAGTTTCATCAGGCATGTGGTTTGTTTTAAAAACAGCCATGAGAACGATTTTGCCATCAGGGATACTATCAATGCAGGCCTCTAGACCTGATTGCGCAGTGGCACCATCGTGTGTTGTATCGAAACCTTTCACAGATGAGCTTGGATATAAAACGGTACCGTCCATGTTGAGAGGGAGAAAATTAAAACCATGTTCCTATGGAAGATAGTATGCATTATATTCAGCATTATCATTATCATCAATGTACAATCATTAGTATCATCATCACTATCATGATGGTTAGAATCATTACCATCATCATCAACATTATCATCATCATCATTGCCATTATCATCGTTACCAGTATTAACATTATCATCAATATCCATATCAAACAATTGCTAGGGAAATTGCTGTTCGATCGGCCATTTTGTTTAACCATATTTGGTAAATTTTACCTTATTTGGAAGTACGCTTGAACTCTATTTTTCGTTTTTTTCTGAGGGTTTAAGGCTAAAAGTTAGGAGAAAACTGCCAGATATTGTAGAGAATCCAAAAACTCAAAATATCCGTTCCATTTGATCAACTTTGCAGCCTCGGTTTCGTGAAAAAAGCCCATAATTTAAAAAACACAGGTTTCCTGCGCGAACAGCATTGAATTGTTTGATATGCGATCATCATTATCATCAACATCATCATCAAAGTTACCATCAACATCATCATTATCGCCATTATCATTATTACCATCAGAACCATTATCTTCAACTTCAATAACAACATTATCATCATTGTCTTCACCATCATCACAATTATTAACACCATGTATAACCATCACAATCATCGTCACTACAACATTACCATCATCGATCATCTTTGGTTTGATACTAAATACTTACGGTCGGGACATATTCAGTCCCATCAACAGTGAATTTCGGGTTATCGCCAGAAACTACTGTAACTGCAATTGTTTCTATACACAAAAACAAAATGAAATGTGTTCATCATGGTGTATAAATCCTGTTTTGCATGAACAGTCCTAAGATCCCGAGGTCTGTCTGTCTAATTATTTTTTTCTGTAAAATATTTTAAAATCCTAGTTCACTTACTTGTACATTGGCCTCCAATTAAACCCTGTAGAAACCCTGTTTTGCAAGAACAGGAGTAGGATCCAACAGTGTTTGTACAGTCAGAATTATCACCACAACTAGCCTGTCCAGTGTTGCACTCATCAATGTCATCTGACCAACGTTGGAATAAAAAATCACATTGTTAAACCATTTAACTGATTAAAAAATACGCACTGATAATGAGTTAAATCTAGGAATACTAAAAAAATGTTTGGTATAGAAGGTGTTAAATTACATGTGAAAAGAGTTTGTTAAGTGTAATGGATTTTCTGAAAAGTGCCATAGGTGTTTTTTCGTGCCATTGGGGTTTTTCTCCGGGTTCTCTGGTTTTCATCCCTCATTAAAACTCAACGAACCGGGTGCAAAAGATGTGTATAAAATAGCACACTGTAGGAGTAGTGAGTGTGATAGAAAATCTCGTCAATAAGCTAATGCGCTAGTAGAAATGCTTGATAACCTTGTTTGAAAATATTTCATTTTATTGATTGTTTTCGTGCATCCTTCGCTACCGACACTATCTATCTTGTCATCCTAGGGTACCGGACTGAGCTCACAATGTAATATAATAAAGGCTTTGCATCATCACGTAACAACATCCATGACAGTTATAGAACATTTATTTAATTATCGGTCACTCTTAAATGTGAATCTAAAAGACGCAACCCTATTTATAAATTACTAGATCCACCCCTGCAATAGAATATGGACTAAAAGCATTCACACGAGAACGTGTAGTCTCCCAGTTTATCCTCCCGTCATTGCTGCCATCCCACATGGTGGTGCAGCGCAAAGCCTCTTTAGAGAAAACACTCATTAGGAGAAATATGGCATATCTTTAGTCTACTGTTTTTTTAACAGCGTCGCACGTTTATTATTAATTCAATATAGATAGACTAAGAGGACAGCGTGTAAAGTACGATATTTTGCACCTGAATTATGGCGATCTTTTCTAGCTTCGGGGAACTATTTTAAGGGATTTTTGTGTAATTTAAGGAGTAGAATGGATGAATATAAACCGTCATTTGGGTTTATCAATGCGGAGCTCAAGTGGTTATCAACTATTTTGGTTTATTTTTCGACTTCAAATTATCAAGGTTAGTAGCATTTGTAGAAAATATAGGCAATTTCTAGTGCAGAGTGTGTACCAAAACGAAAACAATGAGGAACCTCGTATTTAAAAGCATATGAATTTATTTATCGTTTAAACAATAGGCAACTTGATTCATTTTTAGCTATTTCGATTGATGAATTATCAGCCATTTCAAGAAAGATGTCATCTAAATTCTGCAGTCTTGATCCTCTACCAGCAAGTATTTTACTTAATCACTTTGATGTGCTACTGCCTACTTTATGTGAAATTGTTAATAAGTCACTACAATCTGGTGTTGTTCCATCTTCTCTTAAAGTTGGTGTTTTAAAACCTTTACTGAAAAAGCCATCTCTAAATCATGAAGTTCTTAGCAATTATCGTCCAATCTCTAATTTGAAGAATATATCAAAAATTGTTGAGAAAATTGCATCTCTTCAACTTAACAATTATCTGTCACTAAATAATCTTCATGAACCGTTTCAGTCTGCATATAAATCATTCCATAGCTGTGAAACTGCCCTTCTTCGCGTACAAAATGATATCCTTCAGTCTATTGACAATCGTTCCTGTGTTGCTATGCTACTGTTAGATCTATCTGCAGCTTTTGATACTGTAGATCATCAGATTCTTCTTAATCGTCTTAATACTAAATTTGGTATTTCTGGTACAGCTCTTCAGTGGTTTAAGTCCTATCTCACCAATCGTCTTCAGTTTGTCTCCATTGATAATTATTCTTCAGAATCTCTACAACTTGATTGCGGTGTGCCTCAAGGGTCTGTACTTGGTCCATTGCTGTATCTTCTTTATACTTCTCCTGTTGCTGAAATCCTTCGCCAACACAAGATGTTTTTTCACCTCTATGCTGATGACACACAATTATATATTCCGTTTTCATGTAATGATGATTTAGCTCTAAATGATTCTATGAAACTGATTGAAAACTGTCTCTCAGATATTGATGCATGGATGACCATAAATAAATTAAAATTAAATAAAGACAAAACAGAATGTCTCCTTTTTTCGTCAAAACACAGTCCTCAATTAACTGTTCCTTCTCTCAATTTTGGTTGTGATTTTATTGCGCCATCAACACATGTGCGGAACATTGGTGTTATTTTTGATTCTCAATTAACAATGGCTCGTCATGTTAACAACATCTGCAAATCTTCTTTTTACCATCTCAGAAACATTGCCAAAATAAGAAAATTCATCTCTGTTGAAACAACTGAAATTATTGTTCATGCTTTTGTATCCTCCAAACTGGACAATTGCAACTCTCTACTTTTTGGTTTACCACACAAGCTCCTCAACAAATTACAGTCTGTACAAAATGCTGCTGCTAGAATAATCACTCTTTCTCGTAAACATGATCACATCACTCCTATACTCATAAAACTACACTGGCTACCAATTGAATCTAGAATCAAATACAAAATCTTATTATTAACCTACAAAGCTCTTCATGGCATTTCCCCTATCTATATCCAAGAACTCATTTCTGTTTACAAACCTAAAAGAAGTCTTCGTTCATCATCACAACTGTTACTGTCATCAAAGTCATATAATCTCAAATCCTATGGTCATCGCTCCTTTTCTGTTGCAGCTCCAGAACTTTGGAACTCACTACCATCATGTCTCCGAAATATCTCTAATCTTGCGTCTTTCAAAACTGAACTTAAAACTCACCTTTTCAAATTAGCTTATTCCTTGTAATTGATGTTCCAAACTGTTGTAATTAGTTATTTTGTGTTTGTCCATTGTATTTAATAGCGCTTAGAACATATTTTGGATTTGCGCTCTATAAATATTATATTATTATTATTATTATTATTAAGATATTCAGAAAAAGTCTCGTCTCCCATACAATTACTGTCCTTATTGCGCATGCTCGACGCCATCTTGTCCCATATTTCTCCTAATGCCGCCCCTTGCAGTCAGTTGTACAGTTTACTTAGCACTGATAATTGCGTAAAGCCGTATGAAGCTCTGCGTGACAAAACCTAAAAAAACTCGGCGAATGAGTTTTTGAAAACTCTATGAACACTGTGAAGCATTATACTTATATTCTTCGTCGCTGGACTAAAAAAAAAGAAAATGCTTATTGATGTATTGACGTGCAGCACAAATGATATAGTGAATATTTACGAAGTAATAGATACATACCACAGGTTTTTCCATCTCCAGTATAGCCTTGTTTGCAAAGGCATTGATATGAACCAATGGTGTTGGTACAATTAGCAAGAGCGTGACAGCCAACCTCGCCGGTTGTGCACTCATCGACATCAACTAGAACAGAAATATATAATATATTACAAACTCATGATTATTATCATCGTCTTCATCATCGACTACCAACAAACAAACAGACATTGTACTAATCTCACTGTTTTAAAACTTTAAAGTAATGAAAACCACTCCACGAGTTATCCCGCCATAAGAAAATTTACTAAATACATACCACAGTTCCCACTGCCATCTTCGTTGTAACCTGGTTTACAGTTACATTCATAAGAACCCACAGTGTTGGCGCAGACTGCGTTACTGCGACAGTTATAAGTATTTGTAGCACATTCGTCAACGTCAGCTGAAAGATCATATTAACGTTAGTCTATAAAATGCTAGAAAGGCTAAGGCTGCGCCTCTTACACCGAAGACCAATATCTAACCAATTCAATTGTGCTATTCTTGTTCATATTTAAATAATTCATATAATGTTTTCTTAATTCGATTTAGTCTAGATAAGACTCCAGTCGGTGTGTGTGTGTGGGGGGGGGGGGGGGGGGGGGCGGGGGGGGGGGGGGCAGACTCCGGGGATAAACGATCGGCGATGCTCGTCGGAATTTTTCAAAAATACGCCAAAAAGATACCGAACGTTTTGGCAAAGGGCGTGGCTTCACAAATTTTTCATCTCTAAAATGTACCAGAAACATGAGTTTCAGTACTATTCAAGCCCTAAAAGATACAAAAAAGTGAGGATTTGGCAAATTTCATATTTTCGAATCCTAAAAGAGACCAAATCTCCAATTTTTACCCCTAAAAGATACGACGAGCATCCCCGATTGTTTACTCTCGGAGTCCCCCTCCCCCTCCCTGGACTCCAGTCAAAGACACAAATTATTCTTTACTCCAAAGAGCAGGAAATTGTTCTCCAGTTCTTCATAACCAGAGACTCTTGTATGAAGCTTTTTAGCATACTTCGATACATCACCACCCTACCCCAACCCTCTCTCTGTTAATGCTACATGTGTTTTACGTTATACTTCAAAACTGTGTCATTCTGTCATATTCGCATATAGATATTTAAAATGTTTTATTCATTAGGAATAGTCTGGATAAACCTTTTGGGCCGGTTTCACTAATTTTATCAGCATCATGAAAACATGGAGTTTATTTGTCAAGTTTGCGAACTTCAGGTTGTAAAAGAGGCTGGATTCTTCATGGATTCTTCGCGGCGTTTTTCAATTATTACTTATCGACTGACCTACTTAAAAGTAAAGCCAACATAAGTGCATATAAAAGTGCGAAAAACAGAAATATGCAACGCAAAGGACGTGAATAGCAAGGTAAACACGGACACGAAGGAAAATGACTATGGATTCATTCATCAATTTGTATGACAATTCAAGTTTAATGATAATACGGAGAGCTTTAGGATCATTGCAGACTTATAAACTATGTGCAACAACATATAGCTTTCCCTACAATACGTTTGTCAACAAAGTGATGAAATTTTCGCACAATGTATGATCGAGCAACAAGAGTCCCATCTAGATCAGACAAACCTACACTACGCCGTTTCATTAACCTGTGTTATCTTTTTAGTGGTGGTGAAAATGCTCTTTCACTTTAAAAATTCTAAAAACATGAGCATAATTATTTTGATCAGAACTTTGGACGAAAATTTCGGCAAAATGTGATAGTGTAAAAAGAGAATCGTGAAACCGGTTGATTCTCGGTCTGGTTTGATCGCCTTGTAAGTTTTGTTTCATGTTGATTATCGAGCTTTTTGTCGGATTACGACGAGAAGTCTAATGAAAATCACTTAGTTATCCTCCTCAACATATTTATAAGCTATGTTTATATTTATTCACCGATCCTCCTTGAATTTCTTTGTTATCATTCGCATAAAAACAGTTTGCAATAATTCCTGCAAATGCATTTAATTTTTGTGAGGGGATTTTTCTCTATCGCTAAGATCTTATGCAAGTATTTTATTTATTTGATTCTTGTTGTTTTAGTGGTTCTCAATTGCCAGAACACATTTATAGAGGTTTCTCGTCAGTATACACGTCCAAGTTAAAATTTTAAAAGTTCAGATTAAAAATGTAATAAACAAAATGTTGTTGCTTTTCTCGCATGCACAGAGATTTGAATCTTTCAATCGATGATTTGATTAATTATCCCTCTCTCTTTTATTCACTCAGTTATTCATTTAGTATTTGCTTTTCAACTTTAGTTATTTTTGATTAATTGACTGATTAATAATAGCCTTGAGGCTTTTGTGTTCGGAAATTTCTTGAATGATAACTGACATTTAATAATTGATAACTGATGAATGAATGAATGAATGAATGAATGAATGAATGAATGAATGAATGAATGAAGTGATGGATGGATGGATGGATGGATGAATGAATGATGAATGAATGAATGAATGAATGAATGAATGAATGAATGAATGAATGAATGAATGAATGAATGAATGAAGTGATGGATGGATGGATGGATGGATGGATGGATGGATGAATGAATGAATGAATAAATGAATGAATGAATGAATGTATGATTGAATGATTGAATGAATGAATGAATGAATTATTAATTCATTGTGTATAACGAGCCTGATTATCGGAGGTCCGCTGTTAGGCTTGCCTAATTTTTATATTATTGGTTGTTTTTGTGCATCCCTCGCTACCGACGATGGCCATCTTGTCATCCTAGGGTACTGGGTTGAGCTCACAATGTATGTAATAAAACACCATCACGTAACAACATCCATAACAGTCATAGACCATTTCTTTAATTATCGGCCATCCTTATGTGAATTTAAAACATACATTCCTATTTCAAAATTACTAGATCCACCCCTGCAATAGAATCTGGACTAAAAGCATTTACACGAGAAAGTGTTTAGGCTCCCAATTAGAACTTATCCTCATGTCATTGCCGCCATCACATGGTTATACAAAGCCTCTATAGAGAAAACACTCCGGAACTTGGCTGTTGTAAAGGGTTAAGGGCCTGTTTATATGAAGCGAGCCAGCCCGGTTTAGCGGGCTGGTTTCTTTTGTGCTATAGCTGCCATAGCGTAAAAACAAAAGAAACCAGCTCGCTAAGCTGGGCTGGGCTGGCTCGCCTCATGTAAACATGCCCTAAGCAATAATTACGTTTATCCGTAGGGAGCACTGCATGACAAACCCTAAAAAAAACTCGGCATATGAGTTTTTGAACACTTTATGAGCACTGTGAAGCAGTATACTTATATTCTTCGTCGCTGGACTAAAAAAAGAAAATGCTTATTGATGTATTGACGTGCAGCACAAATGATATAGTGAATATTTACGAAGTAATAGATACATACCACAGGTTTTTCCATTTCCTGTATAGCCTTGTTTGCAAAGGCATTGATATGAACCAATGGTGTTGGTACAATTAGCAAGAGCGTGACAGTCAACCTCGCCAGTTGTGCACTCATCGACATCAACTAGAACAGAAATCGTTAATATATTACAAACTCATGATTATTATCATCGTCTTCATCATCGACTACCAACAAACAAACAGACATTGTACTAATCTCACTGTTTTAAAACTTTAAAGTAATGAAAACCACTGCAAAACATACGATGAAATCCACGAGTTATCCCGCCATAAGAAAATTTACTAAATACGTACCGCAGTTTCCACTGCCATCCTCGTTGTAACCTGGTTTACAGTTACATTCATAAGAACCCACAGTGTTGGCGCAGACTGCGTTACTGCGACAGTTATAAGTATTTGTAGCACATTCGTCAACGTCAGCTGAAAGATCATATTAACGTTAGTCTATAAAATGCTAGAAAGGCTAAGGCTGCGCCTCTTACACCGAAGACCAATATCTAACCAATTCAATTATGCTATCCTTGTTCATATTGAAAGAATTCATATAATGTTTTCTTCATTAGATTTAGTCTAGATAAGACTCCAGTCCCTGGGGGGTGGGGGGGGGGAGACTCCGGGGATAAACGATCGGCGATGCTCGTCGGAATTTTTCAAAAATACGCCAAAAAGATACCGAACGTTTTTCAAAAGTGCGTGGCTTCACAAATTTTTCATCCCTAAAATGTACCAGAAACACAAGTTTCAGTACTATTCAAGCCCTAAAAGATACTAAAAAGTTAGGAAATTTCATATTTTCGAATCCTAAAAGAGACCAAATCTCCAATTTTTACCCCTAAAAGATATGACGAGCATCCCGATCGTTTACCCTCGTAGCCTCCAATCCCCCCCTCCCACTTCCCTCCCGGGACTCCAGTCAAAGACACAAATTATTCTTTACTCCAAAGAGCAGGAAATTGTTGTCCAGTTATTCATAACCAGAGACTTTTGTATGAAGTTTTTTTGCTTTTTTTCGATACATCACCACCCCCACCCCAACCCTCTCTCTGTTAATGCCACATGTATTTTACGTTATACTTCAAAACTGTGTCATTCTGTCATATTCGCATATAGATATTTAAAATGTTTTATTCATTAGGAATAGTCTGGATAAACCTCTGGGGCCGGTTTCACTAAGCCTGGATAGCGCTATTAGTACAGGTAATAAGATGGTTTCGAGTTCAATTTGGAATTAATTTGCACGAGTTTGTTTTTTAAAGTGTTCGTAATTGCATGAGCCCGTAGGGCGAATGCAATTTGTCTCCTTGAAAAACAAACGAGTGCAAATTAATCCAAATTGAACGAGAAACCATCTTATTACATTTTAATAATATACTTGCAAAAAATTCAACCATTTTGTCAATTTTTAAAAACATTTGGTTGAGATTTTGATTCAAATTCGAACGAGCGCGCGCCGATGATGGCGTGATAATGTCGTCACCTAGCGCGCGCTCAAAGCGAAATTTGAAAACTTTTCAACGAGATCTCGCTCATTTTTTTGCAAATTTCTTGGGTATTGTCTTTTGAATCGAGTTGTAATTTGCACTGGTATTACAAATTTTTGCACTGGTGTTACAGCTTTCTCGCACTGGTGTTACGCCTGAACTGCACTGCTCTCGACCAATCAGAATCGAAGATTTTTTGCAAGTATATTATTAACCGGATAAATTCCTATCAAGTGGAAAAATACTAAACAAATCCTATGGATTAGATAACTTTATTCAGTAGATAAATGTATTCATGATTGGTACAACGGGCATCTGTGCAATACTTCATTGATACTAAAAAAAACAAGTAAATTAAGTATATACCACAAGTTTTTCCATCTCCAGTAAATCCTTGTTTGCAGTGACATTGATATGAACCAATAGTGTTGGTACAGTTGGCTTTAGAGTGACAGACAGACACACCAGTTGTGCACTCATCGACATCAACTAGAACAGAAATTGATATACAATATATGTGATCATCATCATCATCATCACTTCACCATCATGATGTCATTATATAATCAGAAAGAATAAGAAGAAAAAGATAAGAATAAAACAATGCACAAAATTCCCTCGTTTTCTCATATAAAAAATTGTCTTTTATGCGGGAGCCCTGTGTTTTTCAGTACCTGGCTACAATAGTGCGTTTAGGCGATGAAAAAGATGACGACCTTTAAAGTTGTGTTTTAGTTTTCACTACAATTTCTGTACGTTTTGGATGATAAAAACACGAAAAAGGTAAACTAAACGAAATAAGCTAAACCATTCCAAATATTGATATGAAACGATCACTGTGCCAATGACAACTTTTGTAAGGCACGTCTTTGATACTGAAGGAATAAAAGACGCGCGCGCGTGCTTGATCGAGAAATAAAGCACGCGGGAATAGACAGAACACGAGAGAAATGCTAGAGAAGTACGACGCGTGGCGGAGTGCTTTTCGCACTTTTCGAGTGTTCTGCCTATCCCCAAGTGCTTTATTTCTCGATAAACACAGCAAGCAAGTTTTTTATTCCTTTTATAAAATACAAATTGACAAAGTAAAAACAAGAAGTCAAAAATAGCTGACGTGTGCGTGCTTTGTGCTCTCATAAATCACGAGCGTTGACCAATCAAGGCGCGCGGTATATCATAGTTATTTTATAAGGAAAAATAAGTGATGGTTATCGTGATGAATAAATTTAATCATTATAGTTAGTGGGGTGGGGAGGGGGTAGAAATGAGTGTATTTTATCTGTGATATTAAAGATATTAAAAATACAAAGGAAAATAACGAGCAGTTTAAAATTAGATAACATCAACTGATACATACGACAGTTTACACCATCTCCTTGGAAACCATCTCTACATTTACAAGTGAACGCTCCGATTGTGTTGTTGCATTCAGCATTTTGACTGCAGTTATGGGTATTTGTACCACATTCGTCAACATCATCTGTAGAAATTCGAAACGTAGAAATAATGAATTTAATTTCAAATAAAAATGCATATCAATAAAAATCAACGTCTAGAAACTTCATTTTTTACTATAATTGTATTAACCGTCTATTCATTTTCTTAAAGTAATCTTCATCCAAAATCAATGTAAATAGAATCGAAACGAAAATATGTGAATAATTACATCAAATCGAGCAGTTAGTGAGCCGCCGTTTCACAACCACGAAATGACGTTTGACCAGATCAAAATAGTAATAATTGCATGCTTCTCAATATGAGCCTTTTTGTACCTAAAAGAAGTGATCTGGTAGTGATCTGCAGTCGAAACTTAGTTTCATAGAAACGAAAGGATACGAAGAATTAAATGAAATCGAGCATTTGGTGTGAGGAAACTTTGTTTGAGAGGCACGCAAAGCTATGGAATGACTGACCACTGGAATTGACACCGCAAGATTTCACAGTATTTATAAATCAATCGTGCAAAGGATTCTAGTAATAAAACCACGTGACAAAAGTTGACAGCTGAAAAAAGAAATCTCTTGTTTGTTCAACACTCACAAGGGATTGTGGGAGGATTCAAATCTCAAATTTAGCTACCTACTCGATTATTATCCTGCCTTCCTTCGCTCGCTCAGGCTGGCTTCGCTGCGGTAGCAAATAATAAAAATCTGCATGCATACATACCACATTGATTTACTCCATCACCATAGAAACCAGTTTTGCACGTGCAATTAAACTGATTCAGTCGTCCAGTGCAGACAGCCTTTTGATGGCAATTATTTGCAGCTGTCTCACATACTGAAAAACAATGTAACCATAATGAGCAATTGTTGAATTGGATATTTTGACGCAGTTTAAAAAAAAAACTCGCACATCGTGTTTTATCAAGTCTGAAAGCCTGATAAAATATTCCTGCTCTTAAATATTAAACAGTTCATAAATCGTTAAAACACGTGACTGCAATTTGGGTCCAAACTGTCAAAAGCTTTTAACTGTGTCGGCGTCTTTGTTTCTCTTTCTCAGTCAAAACTCTTTTAGCCACAGTTTAGCTTAACTTCCTCGTTGCCCTTTGTAGAAAGAAGTTTTGTAGAAAGTTATCGGTAAACTGAAAAAAATTAGTGTGAATTTCGTGTTCACCAAAAAACTAGTCACCAACTTTACGCGGCAATGAACACTTTCCCTTCCTCCCTGCTCGATATTTATTATTGGCACATCTGCCGTGCACGATATTTTATTCTCTGTTTAAGGCTTTGCTCGATATTTTACCCCCCCCCCCCCCCCCTCAAATATCTAATGGTCCGTCCCTTATATCTTGATGTATTATGATAGACCTATCTAAAAGTCTATTCTAGGAACTGGCATTTTGGTGGACGTCACTCAAAAAGTGAGGCAGACTGTTTTTTTCACAGTGAACACTTTGTCGGCTTTTTGATTAATGTCCACCAAAATGTCAAGTCTTAAACGGGACTTTCAGCTTCGAGCTAGTGTCGCACTTCAAGGAAAATAGTCGGTAATGACTCTATAACAAAATAAGCTTAGGCTCCAACAGTTTCAACCAATTTTGTCATACGTTGTAGTTTTGAAACAGCTCGATTCTCAACTTGATTTAAAACCTACCTGGAGTGCATTTGGCGGCTGGATGATTCCAGTTACATTCACATCTGAATGTGTGTGATGTAAAGTTGTATCGGCATAACTCTGTTTTGTTACACTTGCATTCGTTCTGTGGAATAAAAATGGTCAAAAGTTGAGTGCTTATTTAAAGAAATACTCGGCCGCATTATCAATTAGTTAAAAAATGACATGAAAATGACAGGTCTCTGATCTAATTAGCTAATTTATAAAACGATGAAAGAGCTTCCAAAGCATGCAATTTGGTCATAAATGGTACTCATGGTACTCGTATGAACCAATCAGATTGCCACATTTTGTAGTGACCAGAAAATGGATACGATTAATTCATAACTGGTAGGAAACATCATGACGCACAAAGCAGGATCTACCCATGAAGTACTTTCACTGATCAACTATTTGTGCAATCTTTTGCATCACTACACCTTCCATACCTCAATTGAAAAGTAAAGCCCTCCTTGCCTGGCTTCCAAGCTCTCTGGATGCATCACGTGATCAGACTCGCTCAGTTCGCATGTATTTACATCCGGGATATAGTTACACGACAGGCATCGATCGTCAATAAAACACTGAGATCTACAATGGCGCTCATCTCCAACTTTCGATGTCTTGAAGACAAATGTCACGAGAGCTTTACCAGTGTATTTTGTCTTGAACAAAATAGTCTTACAGCTACCTGAGTACAAATAGTTATTAAAGAGAGTTAGTTAGACTTATATACCCCAAAACTGAGAAGTTTCTCTAAGTGTTTACATGGACTCACAAGTGATTTTGTTATACAGACTCTTCTCGTGATTTTCTCGGCATCCCACATATGCACTATTTCAACGGAAGTATTCACATTATTATCTATTGTTTAAAGTAGATCGGGAGCCACACTTCCGCAGATAGAATTTTTTAAACCTTTTTCTACATAAGGATCAACACATATGAAAAACAAAAATAAAATAAAAAATAGGGGTCACTGTGCTTGGGGTGGAACTGTGAGGGGTGGTAATTTTTGCCCCATTTCAACTAAAAGAAGTAGCATCAAATTTGTTATAGTAAATAAAAAGTAATATTCTTGCGAAAAATTTTTTTGACAAATCAAAATGACAAAATGCTCCCTTCGCCATAGTTTACATGAATTTATTCCTTGGAAATTACGGATATTTAAATGAAGAGCTTCGTTAATTATTTGTACACTTTACCACAAAAAAGTCAAAATTACCATGTTTTGGTCTCGAAGACCATGTATTGATTTCTACTCCAAAATTTTAAAGCTGGTTTTATGCCAAATATAAAAATTCAAAAATAATTGGGTGTCACCGTACTAATTTTGGAACTATAAGCGGGAAAAAGATGAATTCAATGTTTTGGACGCGCGGGAATGGGTGCTAGCTCTTTTTGAGGTCCGTATGTAATGTTACGATGTTATTTTTTAACAAAAAGTTAAAGAATGACCAAATTTTGGCTCAAACGCAAAATCTCTTTTTAATCGCACGAGATTCCTATTGCACATTCGCGGGCAGGATACGCAGTAGCAAGGCTCCGAAACTACTTTAAATATAGTGGCAACGCACACATATATTCTTTGTTTTTCGAATTTGTATTGTCTGATTATTATGAATTTTATGCCTTTGGGTCAAGAAACATTTTGTAAACTTTTGCAATTCTCGTGTTTTTGTACAATGCTGACGTTTGACACAAGAACTCAATTCTTGAAATTTTCACGCGCAATAATTTAGATGATTATATTCTCAGACATGAAAGCCAGATGATGAAATAGAATAAGATTTTTGTAGGAATAATAAAATGAGTCAACTATTTCTCAACAATGTAATGTAATGCGATGCGATGCGATGCGATGCGATGCGATGCGATGCGATGTAATGTAATGTAATGTAGTCTTTATATAGCGCATTTCACCTAATGTCTCCATGAGCTTTGCAACTTTTAATATTTATAGTATGTATTTCGGTTTTACAAGCATGAGGATTATTAGTAGTTAGTATGTATTAGTGCAGGCCTATCACTGAGGATGGTCGTCACTCAATTCACTAATAACAAAGCACTTGGAAATTACATTTCACAGAAACAACATCATAAAAATCACCTGCCAATCACCCAAAAAAATAATATTCAAAAATTTCAAAAAGATAGTTCTCCAGATTTTTACAAAGAAATGTGGGTGTCAATTTTGATAAAAACGATTTTTTTCTGCCAAACATTTGCATTCGTTTACAACAAAAAAAAAACATTCTTAAAATAAACTTTTTATTAATGAGAGTCCAAGTTCAAAACTGCATCTGCCACAAAAAAATCCTATGTATATTTCTAAATGCAAATAAATTGAAGCAAAAAATAATAATTTTGGATTTCTTAGAAACAGAAAAAAAAAAAATGCTGAGATGAGATTTGAAGATAATTCCTGAGCACAAATTTTCTATATTTTAATTGTGAATATAATATGCGTAAAAGATTGGAAAGCTGCCCAAATTAGAAGATATGTAAACTTGAAGTTTTCTAATTTAAATAAAGTAATCTCTTCTTCTTTTTGTCTTTTTTTATTTTATTTTCCTTCTTCTTCTTCTTCTTCTTCTTCTTCTACTACTACTACTACTTCTTTTTCTTCTACTTCTTCTTTTTCTTCTTCTTCTTCTTCTTCTTCTCCCATTCTTCTTCTTGTCCTTCTTCTTAGTTATTTTTACAATTCAACCTTTCCAAGTTACAAATAGAATAGAATGAAATAGAAGAGATTTTGTTCGCAAAACATACATCGTTTAAGAATATGTGTTAACGTTATATGCATAGTACATTTGGCTGGATTTCTAACATACAAATATTAAAGGTTAGGTTTTGACACAGTGAAAAAGATTGAACCTTACGGCTAAATTTACTTGGGTTGTTTTCAAGTTCATTAGTCCTCAACTGACTTTGTTTTGCTAGTTGAATTGTAATCTGTACGGTTACAGTGAAACCCCTCTACACCGGACCCTCGGTTTACCGGAATTCTCTCCATACCGGACAATGTTTTTGGTCCGGAAATTTTCCCTATGTATCTTTTGTAAAATGAACCTCAGTAAACCGGTACCCCTCTTTTCCGGAAACCGGACAATAATTTCTCTTCAAAGCGATGTTTAACAATAGAATTTACCCCGCTAGTCCGGACAAAATTGCTGATTTCAATAATTTAAACAGCTGGCTTGCTCATCTGAATCGCCTTATTTTGTCAAAGTATTTCAAATCGTCGGAAAAAGTGCCAAAGTTGACAACGAAATGTAAAAGAATATAACATGTTTACTTTATTGATATAGCGATACTCATATTCAAAAATGATCGTGCCTTTAATTTATAGTGTGTTTTTCAATGATTATACAAAAAACCTCAATAAACCGTAACCCCCTCTAAACCGGAAAGTTTATTTGGTCCCAGTAGAGTCCGGTATAGAGGGATTTCACTGTTTTTTTTTTTATATAAAGATGTACAGGAATCAGCTTATGAGAAAGAAAGTCAATTACAAAATAAAATGTGCAAAATATTGATCATTCTCTTAAATTGGAAGTATCACATGCTTATATGAAAACTGTTTGTGAGTAGAAACTTTTTCAGTTTTTAAGAAAAGGATAATTTGCTAGTTGATTTAAGTTGTAAGGGGAGCTTTGACCAGGTCATATGCTATGAAAGAAAGGTCGATCGCCATGAAAGAAATTTAATTGCCAATATCTGTTTTTTTGTTTGTTTTTTTTTTGAGTTTTGTAAAATAACAGTTAAAATATATTAATTGACAAAATCATTTTGTTTTGAAAGCATTTAAGAATCATGTAATCCAAAACATGAATTAAACCGCTGTAGTTTTTTTTAAGATTATTGAGTTCCAACTAACTTACCTTCAACTCTGCTGAAGTTTTGCACAACCAAACACAAGACTACAATAAAAAGCATCACAAAATTCATAGTTTTTGAATCGTCACATTCGTGACGTTAAAGCTGTTTTTTCGTATTCGCGCTTGGGTGGTAATTTTGAAACCTGCTTAAATCTACTGTGACTTTTAACACGTTCGCATTGCGAAGTAGAAACTGAGTACATGCAGATTACTACACGCAGTGTTTAATGAATGATCTTAAAAGTGTAATAATTATTCATGACTTACTAATTCATTTGATAGATGTAGAGACTTCTAGTTGACCGAGACAAAGGTTGCCATCAAAGTTAAACTTATTTGCTTTCAATTTTATAATTGTCATAATTCTTATGAGTTAATACTTGTGAGAAGACACAACACTGTACTGACAATTTTGTGTGTTTTGTGCCCAAAAGGCGTCCACAATATGGCAGCTAGCCCAGCTTCAGCATAATTTCATTGGAAAAAGTGTAAATATTTCTTTTTTTTTTTCAAGTTATAAAGCACAAACAAAAAAGTGCCTAAACAGGTGCAAATGATTTGGTGACAATAGGTAATCCTAGCCCATTTAACCGAAACAGTTGGAAAAGTTTGTAAGTTTATTTAACCCTATCGGTGGTAACTGACGATTCATACGTTCGAAGGCCAACGTCCGAATCGTCAGTTTCTATTATAGTCATTGCGGTGATTCAATTTGCAATTGTTATATTAGGAACACCGACACGGTTATTTTATACTGTATTGAGATTGATTTGTTTTGTATTGAATCTACAGCTTTTCAATTGCACCTAGGCATCGATAGAATGATAATTATAATGTTTCTAATTTAAAGGAAAGTCATTGTTCACATTGTCATAGCCTGCAGCCAAATTCCAAATTGATAATTAGCAGATTAGCATGTTATTGAGATTAAAGTGCAACTGAATCGCTTTATGTGTTAATTTTAAACGGTCTCGAAATGAAACATTTTGTTGAATATGCCAGGCATTTATTACCATACTTTGTCATATTCATCACTTATGCATGATCTGAGAAGGCATCTGTAAATCCTGATATACAGATTCCGTCCTGATTTGCATAAGGTTTACCTTGAAATATCTCGGCCCAATTACATCTAATTTCATTTTTTTTAATCTAAAATAGCTGCATTAATTTAGACATTTCATAAGTAATATACAATATTCCCGGCCGATCTGAGGGTTTCATTGGTGGCCGATTGATTAAGCCTCTCGCCTGTCACCGCTATGGTCTGGGTTCTAGCACTGGATTATATGCGAGTACTGAGTCAGTGTTATGTATTGTTTCTCTCTCCTGTGTCACGATGGTTTTTCTCCAGGTTCTTTGGTTTTCCTCCCTCGTTGATAAAATCAACTGTGTGCAAAGATGTATGTAAAATAGTGAATGTAGGGGTAGAGAGTGTGAGAGAAAGTCTCCCCAAATATGTCTACTGATTTCTGCTAAATTACTTAGAGACTATTAAAAAAGGTTTCTTCCGTTCAGTCGTTGAAGTGCAACCTTCAAAGGTGAAAGTCTGTTTAGCAATCTTCGATATTCTCATGCAGATTTTGGGTTGAATTAATTATTCATCATCATCATCATCTAAAAAATTAGTTACCTAAAAGTATATTTCTATAAAAATCTATAAAAGGGTCTAATTGTAAAAATTGTTCTATAAAAAATATCTTGTATATATATATATTTCTTTCTTTGCATTCTTTTTAAAATTTTCTAAAGTTTTTAAAGTTCTTCTTTGCAATAACAGCGCGTTCCATGAATTAATACCTCTATAAAAATTATTATTGTTGATGAGAAGAAGAGAAACTTGTTTTTATTTCTATTTCTATTCGACTTTTATTAATGATTTTTTTTAATTGATTGACGTCAATCAAAATGCGAGTTTGTAAATTAAGAGAGTTTGAATTACTTTGGAGGTTGCACTTCAATCAATAAATCGATCGCTAAACGGCGACATAATAGTTACAAAGAACACCCGAAGAAGGAAACAAGAGTTGCCTGTAGTATGTTTTGTTTTGCTTTTGTTTTTGTATTTTTTTTGTATATTTTTTCTCACAGGAATATTACTTTTACTAAATTCAATGTTGGTTTTTTCATTCTAGAACAAACTATAACTCACCTTCATCTTAATTGTTTTCAATGACGTCACCAACCACTGGTACTGTTTCTCGTATTTTGGACTTGAAAAATATCAAGTTGTTAATAAATGATACTAACAATTCAGTTTTGGAATTGGAAGGTAGTTCGCACTCAGTACGTAAAACTCACAAATAGAAAGAGAAAATAAACTAAGAGAACCTTTCCCCATACTGCACTTTGCACGCCTCATCGGTTAAGTCTACATATTTCTCTGTACCGACGAGTTATTTTAAGAACGGGAAGTGAGAAGTGAGATTCATCAAAAAATAAATAGACGAATTTTGTTCTGGCGTCGAAGATAATAAAGAAGAGCTCCTCACATTTGCAAAAGAAAAAACTTAACAATGTTGGATATATTAACATGTTTTAACAGTCGTCTTTCTCTTAAGGTATCAGGGGACCTTAGAAACCGATATCCACAAGACGCCTTATAGCGAGCGAACTATCATAGTTACTACTACATAAGTATACATTTTCTTAAAGCTAAATAAATGGAGATTACAATGGTATAAAAATTATTTTGATGTGATCCATTATTTTTAAGTGAGTGTTATATGATTTTTGACCGCCTCTTTTCATAGAGTTCCGGGAACACGGGATTACTTTGCACAAACTAACAAATTACATTATTGTTTAGAGGAAAGTCCGATCTCAAAAACGATGTCTCATTTTTTTGATTAACGTATCTTTTGCAAAAATATTCGCTGCTAAAGTTGAAAAGCGTCATTTTTAGCATTTTTTGGCATTAATCGGTAATAATTCACAAACGCGGCAAGATATCGAAAAACTGAGACACCGTTTTTGTATCGACATCTAAAACTACATCGATGCAAAATTTTAACACAATCGCTTTAAATCCTGTGTTCCTGGAACTTAGGGAAAAGAGGCGGTCGAAAATTACAAAACACTTATTGAAAAAAATAAGAATCCATTTTATCAAAATAACTTTTATACCATTGTAATCTCCTTTTCCTGAGCTTTAAGAAAATTTATACTTTTGTAGTAGTAACTATAATACTTCGCGCATCATAAGGCATTTTGTGGACATCGATTTGTAGGGTCCCCTGATAACTTAAGAATAAAGTTTTAGCAGGATTGATAACAGACTAAAAATAGCCTGGTTTCTAAAAATAGCACTAGTGTGGTTTCTCGTCGTGCTACTTTTAGAAACTTGTGCTATTTTGTCTTGAGATGCTTTGACGATGCGAGCGTGACTTCTACATTCTGGCCAATCACGTTCCGTACCCGAAATAACTTTAGTTTAAAAATAGAATGAAAAGATCCCTTGATGAGTGTAAAGCCCATTGAGGGGGATAAGCTCTCTTATCTCATACTCTCGTGATGATACTAACCATTCAGTTGGCAACAAAAAAAATTATAAAATTATATAAATGAAATAACACGGCTTACAATTTCAGCTCGCTTGAACTTTAATTACATTTTACTATTGTTTATTCATCAATATATCACTGTTGTGCGTATGTGTGCACGTGTATTGTTCTAATTTTCAGTTTGGGAAAACTAGAGTACATGTTATTTCTTACATAAACAAACCCTGACGTTAGGAAAATGATTATACCATAATACTTGTCAAAATTCTTTCTTATTGAGCTTAATCCTCTCGAGAATACAGGAACATTTTAAGAGAATACCAAGACTGTTTCGTCAGTTTCAAGTGCCATCATCAGTGGTAATTAAATTTTTATAGCATGTAAAGTATACTAAACAATGGAGAAAACTATTGCACTAATTTTAGATTAGCATGATAATAATAATAATAATAATAATAATAAACATCTTTATTAAATCAATTCATCAAACGTGAAAAGTAACAATGGCTTAAGTTAAAAAGCTAATTATAAACAGTAAAACACTTTGTAAAGACTATGCGAAAATACATCTATGATGTACTTGTTGGTTTTAATTAAAGTGCTTATAACTTCTAGAACGACAAAAGCTAGGAATAATGCAAGTGGTTCCCAAAGTACATTCTCAAATTTTGAAGTCGATCGTTTCAAAGCTGAATATTTTATAAATTCTTATGGATTTTACATATTCGGCGGATTTGACAAATGGTCATACACAAGCGGCGCCGGAAGCATCGTCAAATTTTAAGGTACAAACTCTTATATATGGCGATTTTTTTCGATTTTTTATATGACTTTTAATTTCGTCATTTTCCGGAAAACTCGTAAAATTATATTTTTAAAAATCTACAAAATTTATCAGATTTTTAACAACTAACTCCAAACGTTGGCGAGTCCAATTAAAGTTGTGTTGATGTCATAGACACTTTAAGCCATCAAATACAGAAACAATTGCGGTGATAATTAGTGAACAAAACCAAATGTATGCTGGTCTGGAAACGAGGTTGAAACGTCATCAAGCTGCCGACCGACTTGAGTCTCTCCTATTCAATCGAAAGGATTTATGTTTGCAGATATAGTATGTTTCGTCGTCATAACTTGCTCAGTGATCCATGACTTCGAGCCACCCTTATGCCCGATCAAAGACCAACCTATTTGACCTTCCTGAATACCTTGCACTCTTGATCCTATTGTTTGCAAACTTGATCTAATAGCTTGGTAAGCCACTGAGTCAAGGAAGTGATCGTCTTTATGTGTCGCCATGATGACAATTGTGTTATTTGGTATGTCCTGAATGAAGGTATTTAATCGTGCAGTTGCTTCTTGTCCATCGTCTTTAGTGTTAAATCCAAGTACAGATTTTTCAGGATATACCTCAGTTCCGTCTATGTTGAGAACAAGAAAATTCATGCCGTCGCTCTGTAGAAAAATAATGAAATAGTTACAAGAAGTAAAAAGATCATCTAATGTATGTCGGCGATGTGTAACAAACGAGAACTGAAAGACTGATAAACCTGATAAAGAGCTAGAATAATTTTTATTATACCCACGAATGCTGTGTGCCGAAGTGATTATCTAGTATAATTATTGTTCTTATCGTTGTCTTATTCGTTTTCGTTATTTTGACTGCTAGGCGGAACTACTTGTAACATGTAGTGAAGCGAGCGAGGAGCTATGTGTCATGAGCATTTTAATCCTGTGTTATCTTTAATTCTCACGCGGTTATGTTGACTTATATTAATTCCACTATGTCAACAGTTATAATGTACGAGGGTATGTATTGAATAGAAGAGTTGAGCCATGATTAAAATTAGATGATAACATGTCTTGTCGTATGCATCTTTTTTTTTGGTCGTGAAAAATGGCGGACGATCTCGAGAACAAGGCTAGTCAGTCGTCTTGGTGAACAGTTCATCTTCGGCTATGTTGTTTTAATAAAAAACATGGTACAAAGCTCATGAAAACCATTCTATTTGAAGTTAAACTACAATATAAGAATCAACACAAAACACTGTCGATGTGCGACGACTGACTAGCCTCGTTTCTATGATCTCGTTCCAGTATATCACCGCGCCGTCCACCATATTTCTATTCGGTGTATGTCTATTCTAGTAGTGAGTGTGAACATTCATATCAAGAAAATACACAATGTGAATAAAAATGTTTAAATAGTTCTTTCACTCATTGCTTGATAATTACTAACAGCTTATCAAAACCGTACTTCAATCATGAGTAACGTTGCATTGATCTGACTCTATTTCCCAAATAGGCAGAGTCTTTGTCGTTTGTGCTTCCTGAAGACATAGTTAATAGAGCGAAATGTTTTGGAAACCCATACACAATATATATTTTCACTATTGTTTTACCCTTGTTTGATGTGGTTGAGTGAACAGATCAAAACCGTTCTTTTGGCTGCTCGCTCCAAATGCCTTATAATTGATACAAATAAATTGAATAATCCTTATCATAATATCATAGACAAAGTTTATGTCCATTTATTTCACAGTTTGGAATAAGCACAAATAAAAACCTGTGCAGGGTCAAGACCGGTTTAACAAAGAACAAAGACATAAAACAATAGGCTTCCTAACCACTTTATCTATTAACTATGCTGACGATGAATGTTAACGTTCGTCCACGCTAATATGGATTTCGTCAGTGTGGAACGCGCTAAAATACTTTTACTACATTGCGACTTGAACGATCTCGTTTACTACAAGAGATTTAAATTGAAATCATTACTTAGAGGCTGTAAAAATGAGCGCCCTACTGGCAGCACAAGCAGTTAAATCCCATTTGTAGGATACATGTGTGATGTACTCTTCCATAAGTTGTGGACTGCTTTTATTATTTACCTTTTTTAGATTATGTAAAACAAATTATTTTTTCATTGCAAAGTGCACTGAGATGTAAATGGAATGCGTTTTGGAGAAATAAATTATTATTACTTGCTGATATTCTACAATGCAAACGAAATCCCTTGTCCAAGTGAGCAGAGTCACATGTATCATTCTCGGATTCGCAAACGATTATTTCAGTGCGTATCACACTTCTGTGAAATTTGTAGAGTGCACGCACTAAAAGTGTGCAACATAAATACCACTAAATAGTGCTATTATAGGCTAATTCTATTGTTTTCTTTTGTTTAATTAGTGCTATTTACCACTAAATAATGACAACTGTTGCACACTTTTAGTGCGTGAACTCTAATAATGATTTGTTAAACTTACATCTTTTCCATAATTTTTGCCATTCACTGTTATACCAAAATCAACTGAAGTTACTTCAACATTCAAAAGAGCTAAAAAAAGATTGTAACACAAATCACAAAAAAATATGGCTAAATATTACCTTTTGAATGGTGACATGCAAATGAGCTGTAAATATGCAATATAAGAGGAAGGGGGTGAATTCTATGGGAATAATAGTAGCGGTTACACTAGGACGTTTACCTCGGGATACCAAGATAATTTTTACCACGGTCGGATTACCGCGGTATAATAATTTGCCGTGGTAGAGTGGTTACACTTAAACTAAATACCTTGGTAAACATTGACCTTAGTGACCCCCTGGGAGATGCAAGATGAAGTGTGATTTCCTGTGTTGGCATCAACAATCAATCTGATTGGTTAATTTACCTCAGTATGCACAAACACACTAGCTCTTTACTACGGTAAATGTCATGGGCGGCTTCTTTGTTACTTTTGACGTATCCATGGTTTTATCCCGAGGTACATTTACCATGGTAAACATCGGTTACACTAGAAAATCCGCTTTACCGTGGTATTTTACTGCTTTACCGTGGTAAATGATACCTAGTGTAACCGCAACTAATATTTTGTGGATTTTTTGTAATATATAAAATCAAATTTGCCTTTGTCTTTTTGACTCAAAGCGTACATTCCCACGTGCATTTCCCATTAGGGTAATGACTTGAATGCTACGAATAGTATGTTAACAGTGACTAATTGAGAATAACATATTTAAGTAACGTTCCGAGTAAGAACTAGTGTAGCAAATGCCAATAAAATGTATAAAGGTGTTAATTGTGTATTGTTTGAATGCTTGATCTGATTGGCTAAAACAAGAAAATTGGCCTTTGTTCAAACGTTTGGGATATTTTTCCTATATTTTATTCAAAATCTCATTTTAGTTTTATTAAAGCGATTTTATTTTTTTCTATGAGAAAATTTTACCGTGGGGCTAACTATGAAAAGAAAGCGTCTCATAGCTATTGATTTGAGCAATTATGATTGGACAAAACCATTAAACACAAACGAAACGCTGTCTTGTAAACAACATTTTGTAGATTTTACTTAAGAAATGTGTAACCCTTAGCTTGATACATCAAGATCGTGAAAATTAAAGAATTTCGATGTGGGGAAGTTGCAATTGCCGCAGAACAATAGAAACCTCACTAGTTCTTACGCGCATTGTTACTTAATCAACTCCCTCGCATCTAACTTGTACGTGTTGTATTTATATGGTCACATGACCGTAACGTCACAATACTAGGATACTATAATTAGCATTTTAAAAAACTCATTAGCATAAGATGGCTTGTTATGTGAAAACGCTCTATGATTTTACGTCGTTATGCAAATCGCCTAATGATAACCCATAACTAACCTAGACAGATTGTTCCATTGCCAACAAATCCATTGATACAGACACACGAATAGCCACCAGGGATGTTGCTGCATACGGAATTAGGGTAACAATTGAACTGCTCATTACTGCACTCGTCAATGTCAACTGAAATAAAATGAAACCAAGTAGTGTTAGTATCATGATTACACCTTTTGCTGTTTATTAACGACAATGAAACATTCACTCAAGCGAAAGATGATTACCATTAACCGATGAGTCATTCAATAAATGTGAACACTCAGTGAATAAGAGTAATGGTTCTTTAGAAATACATTGTTTGCAAACATTGTTTTTGGTGTTATTGAGTGTTTGTTCATGTTACTGAATGCATCTTCGCGCTAATGGTAATGCTTTTTTGCTTGAATTAATGTTTCATTGCAAAATGAAGGTGTATTATTATTTTCTACGTGTAACTGATCAAATAAGAAAACAGAGCCATCCGACAGTTTAGAATAAGGTTTCATCTTTGAAATCACCTTAGTATTCACCAATTTTCGTTCGAATGTTCAATGCTGTTTATGCTATATTTAACGTATTACCTATACAATTAAAACGAAAACCGCTCACACGAGAATCGCTGACACGTTTAAAAAAATTCTGGGGGAGGGGTATAAGACATCGCCCGGGATAACTTGACGACCTTAGAATAAAGCAGGATAATAGTCCGGTTTCGTGTTTTCATTGCTCAGGCTAAGCCTCGATATCATGTGATATATTCTTTTGTATGGTGTACATCCCGTGGGAATGCACAACTCCAGCGACAACATAAATACTAATGGTTTTGTCCTCATGTTAATTTACCTACAATTGAGGCTTCGCCTGAACATTGAAAAACTTGAGAAATTGGTCTATTGAAAGTCGAGTGTGACGCGGGAGATCATTGGTCCCAATTAGCTTCCCTTGAGGCTTATTATATCGAAAAGCACAAAACCTTCTATCAAGGAAGGGTTGAAAGCCTAGAATTCTTCTAATATTAAAGCATGACAAACAAACAAACAAACTGACTGACAAATAAATAAACATATCTACAAACAGATAAACAAACAAACAGACAGAAAGACAAGAACATAAAGACAGACAGAAAAATAGGCAGCCATACACCTAGACAAACAAAGAAACAGACAGACAGTCAAGGCAACAAGCCAACAAGCAAACAAGCCAACAAGCACACAAGCAAACAAGCCAACAAGCACACAAGCCAAAAAGCACACAAGCCAACAAGCACACAAGCCAAAAAAACACACAAGCCAACAAGCACACAAGCCAACAAGTACACAAGCTACTAAGCACACAAGCAAACAAAACAAAAATCAAGAAATAGCAACCAATTGACTACGTTGTTCCAACAACCAAAATGTAAGCATGCACTGGATATTATTCGCAATCTATTAAGCTATTACAAATGCAAAATCACTAAATACGTACCGCAGTTCCCACTGCTATCTTCCTGGAATCCTGGTTTGCAGCTACATTCATAAGAACCCACAGTGTTGGTGCAGATTGCATTGCTGCGGCAGTTACGAGTATTTGTAGAGCATTCGTCAACGTCAACTGAAAGGTTAAATTATTGTTAATTACTTTGTATAATAAACAGGATACTACGCGGGCGCACTTTGATTATACGAGAGCCATCTTTTAGTAGAGAACAAACGCACTTTTGACGTCAAACTGTTTAGGATGCCATCAGTTGCAATGTTCAAACAGAACAAAGGCAAAAATCAATAATATTTTTGCTTAAATTATTGTATGCGTCTTGTCCTCAAAACATTTTGACGTCATCTATGCATCTAAGAGAACAGACGCATGGAAAAATAGAATCTATTTATTATTTTTTCTGCCCAAGAGAAAATGAGCTAAGAGATCGGAGCCTATCCCCGGACCCCATGAGAAACCACGCTTGTACTATCTTTGGAAACCAGTATATGTTGAAACTCTTATCAATCCCGCTAAAACCTTATTCTTCAGGGGAAGACGACTGGTCACATGCTAATATATCCAGCAATGTTAAGTTTTTCTATAGTAAATTTTAAAAGCTCTTTCATTTTTATCTTCGACGCCACCAGAAAATTCGTCTATTTCCTCTCTGGTCGATCTGACCAATTGCGTGCCTAAAATAACTCGGCGACAATAAATAGACTTAACGAGACTGATGATGTGTGCAAAGCCCAGTAGGGCGGATAGGTTCTCTTAGCTCATTTTCTCTTATTCTGATTAAAAAAAAACGAATAACAATACGTCATTGTGAATCATGGATTCCAGAGAATAGAACCCTTCTTCTAATTACCAACCGGGAAAACCCGTCAATAACTGCATAAGGTTAACATAAAATGAGCAGTTAAATTGTTTAACGATGACTATTTCCACAAATGTCGATGCTATTATCAAATTTGGGCACTAAACGATAACAAAAGTTACATTGACTTTTAACTAGACATCCAAAGAGATACCAATTCCACGAATGTCAATCTTTAAAAAAAATTAACTAAGATATGAAGAACATCCCTAATAACTTTATCAGTGAATCCCATTCCACCCCTGAAAGGTTTTTTTTACTGATGATTAATTGATATACCTATAAATACATAACACATCTTTCTCCATTACCACCCTAATGTATGATTTTTATCCCTAAGATCAAGATATGCAAACATCTTGAAAAAATTGCGATACTTTTATAAGGATCTCAAATAAGTATAAGCACATACCACATGTTTTTCCATCTCCAGTAAAGCCTTGTTTGCAAAGGCATCGATATGAACCAATGGTGTTGGTACAGACAGCCTCAGCGTGACAGCCAGACACACCAGTTGTGCACTCATCGACATCCACTAGAACGGAAATGCATAAACATATCCATTTTTATATATTTAGTTATTATATTAATTTATTGGAAAATGAATTGGAATTCTAAAACGTTTTTGAGGAGACAGAGATCTCAGTATCTGTTTTATCCCAGGAGGTAATAAAGAAATCGAAAGGGTTTAATGACAGTAATTACTTTAGTTCCATAAACTAATTTAACTTTTGTTTTTGTGAAAAGTCAATTAAAGTAAGTATATATTTTCTGCTTCTAAAATCCTACAAGAGATCTTTCGAGCTACACTGCATATTACAGCCAAATTCGTTGTATCGCGACCCGCCGTTTTAGAATTTTGTTTTGATTTCGTCTTTTCTCGACCGTCAATTAATTTCAGAGGACTCGTTTTATTTCAAATTAACCAATCACAGAACTAGTTAGAACAAGCTCCTCGCTATGAAATTCGTTAACGGTTCAGAAAAGACCAAATTCTATACAAAGCTTGGAACGGCGGGCCGCGTTAAATGAATCTGGCTATAACATCCAGAAAGGAACATCTCTTTTTAAGATAAAAAAATTAACAGTGTTGTTTTTGTAGCTAGGATCAGCGGCCATTTTGAATGAAACAAATAGTTTTCATTGGAATATACTAAGTGATGACCATTATTTTACTATTTATTTTTCTGTCAACCATCAAAAAGATACAGTCAATGAGAACATCCCCCATAGACAATTTTGAGGGAGGAGTGTGGACAATAGAAAAAAAGCACAGTTTCTTACTAGAACAAAAAAAAAACGCGCAAGATAAAAGCGCAAAAACTATCGTTCAAAACGTGAATAAAAAGCGTGCGTACTATAGCAAAAAAGAAGGTTCTGGACGACCAACACCGTATATGTTACGGTTCGTCCCAACCTTTAAACTTGAATATCTATCTTATTGATATGTTGAAGCGTACCACAGATTCCATCAGCCTGTCCTGAATATCCCGGATTGCACATACAAACATAAGAACCAGGTGTATTCTGACAGACAGCATTCGTTAGACACTTGGTATAACATTCATTGATGTCATCTACAAATATAAAAACATAAATAAGTTTAGAGCACATGCATGTGAAATTAATCCGTTAAACAAAGATATTAACAAATAGAGGAGACACTGCAGGAAAACCCTGAAATCCCGGGGGGGGGGGGGGGGACTCCGGAGATAAACGATCGGGGATGCTCGTCGGAATTTTTCAAAAATACCCCTAAAAGATACCGGACGTTTTTCAAGAGAGCATGGATTTGCAAATTTTTCAACTCTAAAAGAACCAAATCATTAGTTTTAGTGATATTCAAACCCTGAAAGATACCAAAAAGTGAGGATTTGGGAAATATCATATTTTAAACCCTAAAAGAGACCAAATCGCTGATTTTTACCCCTAAACACAACGACGAGCACCCCGATCGTTCACCCCTGGAGTCCCCACCCCCCATCCAGGCCTGAAATAAAAACAAACTAAATACTATGAAATAGTAGCTATTTTTAAATAAGCTCTCAACTAAAACACAAAACAGCAAAGAAAGAAATATTAATGTTGTGGTTGAGTGCTAGTAAAAAACAGTTACTTTATTGGTTAGTATTCAGTTTGTTTTTGTTTCATGAATTTTCTGCGTTTGCTCTAGCACCTATCAGTAACTGTTTGTCACTATCAACGATTTTATTCTATATTTTCTTCTGAGTATCTAGGTTTGCGAAATGCGCAAGAATTATTTTAAAGCAGGAATACCTTACAGTGCAAATAAAAAAAATCTTTAGCGGTTCAACTGTTCCAGCTATGTTTTTTCACTCCGCCATTCAGAACTACTTTGCAACAAGAGCTTATTAGTTTGCTCGGATTGGCTAGGAAAAATAAGTTCAGTCTTGCCTGATCTATTCCTGGCAGGCCATGGTTTTCAGGTCTGTTGGAACAGGGAATTTTGTATTATGCCGTCATGTAACTATAACTACAAGCGATATTTTTCTCTATAGATAAGTTGAACACCGTAAATATGTACGCATAGAACGAACATTGTAAAGTAGTAATTTATGAATGCGTTCAAATCCGCCCTTGGCAGGATTTGAACCCACGTCTTCGGTATTCTAGTCCGATGTGTTAACCACTACACCACAAGGACAACCACGCTGGAAACGCAGCTGAATTGTGAAGTGTACGGCAACCGTGAGAATCCCAGAGCGATATTTTTCTCTATAGATAAGTTGAACACCGTAAATATGTACGCATAGAATGAACATTGTAAAGTAGTAATTTATAAATGCGTTCGGTGTGTAGTAATGAAAGAAATGTTAAGAGAAAAATATCACAATTCAGCTGCGTTTCCAGCGTGGTTGTCCTTGTGGTGTAGCCGGGTTAACACATCGGACTAGAATACCGAAGACGTGGGTTCAAATCCTGCCAAGGGCGTATGATATCTTTCTCTTAACATTTCTTTCATTACTACACACCGAACGCATTCATAAATTACTACTTTATAACTACAAGCATTCTTTGCAAATTTCTTTCATATCAAAATTCTAATGAATTCCTTTAGAGAACAGAAGAACAATTTGTATTAATTGCGCTACAAATGAAAGTAAGCAAAACATTTTGGTTGTTGTAGTAAAATAGTATTTTAATTACAAGGGTGTAAATCAGTAGCATTGCAAGCTTGACGAGTGTGTTCACAGATTTTGGCGAAAAATTAAACCTGACCGATAAATTGTCAACAGATGACGAAATTGCTCTGATTCAATATAATTTTATATCAAAACAAGTTTTCACAATCTATTGTTTAAAGGCAAAGGATCATGGTCGTCGGAGGGGTCAAATAAACGTAAATTCTTTCTGAACATTATTTGGCACATTTAAATGTATATTTTAGCTCAACACCAGGTGTCTGATAAAAAAATTTTTGATGTGAGCAGACAAGCAGTGACGTCATAGTGTATTAGGTCATATGTACTCGGATATATTTTTTTGCGATTATGTTAGACGAAATTCAGTCATAGATTCCTGGCATGGGTTACAATCAGCCCGAGATTAAAAAAGAATCAAAGAAAATTACTACATATAAAATTACCACATGTAAACCCATCTCCACGGAAGCCAGTTTTACATTCACATGTGAACGAACCAATGGTGTCGGTGCATTCAGCATGTTGGCTACAGTTGTGGGTAGCAGCTACACATTCGTCAATGTTTTCTAAAGGGAATTCAAACTGAAATAAATATTTAGTCATCATCATCAGCAGCATCATTTTATTTTGTAACGTATAGGTCATATAAAGGCAGCCCAAGGGCTGATGTGCACCTACAATATACTATTATTACTATTGTTTTACAATGAATAGAAATTAGAAATAATGGAAAGTTATCTACAATAAATTGATGAAAATTGATGAAGATAATAAATATACTTACAGTGAGGGCACTCGAACCGTGAACACTTTTTGCTTTTTTGATACTTTTTTTAACATGCTTCCTTTGAGTGAATCGATCTGAAAACGTTTTCTTTTTGATAACTTGGTGTATTTGAGTTTAACTCTACTTTTTTAGAGGATTTAAAGCAGTTGAAAACTTAGAAAATGAAAAACCAAATAAAAACAAGTGTTCACGGTTCGAGTGTCCTCCCTGTAAATGAACATAAATAGATAAGATAAAATATGAATATAAAATTATAAAAATGTAAAATATATAAAAAGTGCTAAAATAAAAATATCAATACAGCAAAAAAAATGCGCTTATACGAAATTCCTTTAATATAAATAGGATTGTTATAGACAATGGAATGCTCATTCATTCATTCATTTATTCACTATCTTTTATTAAAATTGTTGATCAATGCAGAATTTATCAAAAATGGCTATAAATGAAATAGCAAATAAATAAATGAATTTATTGATTAATCTATTCAAACGACCATCAAAAGAAAATAATATAACAAAAAATGAGCAATTAAAATGGTTAAATGAATGAGTGAGTGATTAAGAAGATCGATTGAAGTATTCAAATCTTTATGCACGCGACAACATTTTTCGCAAGAATTGTGCACAAAAACTCGAAAAAATATCCGACCGTATTTGACAGTCAACGTGACTTGTCAATTAAAATTGATTATCCAATGAGAAGTTAGAAGAGCATTAACGTGGCTTTTTGAGTTGTAAACAAATTCTGTTCGTTTTATCACGCTCTCTTTTAGGTTAAAAAAATGTAATAAAAATCGAAAAAAACTTGAATTTTCTCATGAAAGGTATGATGAACAAATTATTGGTAATCTATCTATCTAACACGGTTGTGCATTTTTAAAAAATAGCTGAACAACTAATATCCTATATTTATCCTATTTGCTTGCTTATGAACTTTTATTTCAAGATTAACTTTTCAAAACAAAAAACATAACAAATCAAAGAATTACAAGAATCATTAATGCCGATGGAGAAATAGCTTGCTTTCATATGGATATTAAAAACAAATTAAAGGAAGGTCGGCAAAAAATGTTAACATACCTTAGCCATATGTTGAGGAGGATAAAAAAGTGACTTTCAATAAACGTCTCGTCAAATCCGAGAATCAACCGGCGTCACATTTCTAGTCCTGAACTGTCACTTTTCCAGTCTGAAATTTTCTTCCTCAGTTCTGATTACATAATGGCTTGTTCATGTTTTTAGAATTTTAAAAATGAAAGAACATTTTCACAGCCTCTAAAAACTTCACACAGTTCAACAGAACGGCTAAGTATGGCTAGATCGTGTTGCTCGATCATACATTGTGCCAAATTTGCATGCATTTCGATCCACTCCCTGTACTGGCAGTCCTACTTAGTTGACAAACATATTGTATGAAAAGTTATTTTTTGTTGTGAATAGCTGATAAATCTGTATTTATCCTAAAGGTCTCCGTGTTATGAATTGCCCGTACTATAAGAATTGATGAATAAACAGATTGAACTGGCATCTTCGTGATCGCGTTTTCTTCTTGCATTTCACCTCTTTTGAATTGCTGCAAATGCACAATTGTTTTGTTTTTGTTTTTATGAATTTTTGGTCATCGTTGATTTTATTTTTAAACGCCACGAAGAATCCACGGACTCGAAGCCCTTCTTTACCATCTTGCACTGACTTGTCAAATAAACTCTTCCAGAAAATATCAAATGTAAAATCTCCATCTTTGAATGACTTTTAAGTACCAAAGAAAATTTTATGAGCTCTGCATGACTTCGCATTTGAATAGTTAAAAACATCGGCACGAGACTTTTACCCACTTTCTCAGTGAAAATATTCAGTTGAAGTTTTTCTTCGGTAAGTAGCTTTTTTCCCCCTTTTTCAATTCGACCTCTTTGTTTCCCTTTCTCAGTCAAAACTCTTTGAGCCGCAGTCTAGCTTAACCATTTTCTTCCTCGTTGCCCATTGCAAAAATACTTTTTCTAGAAACTTTTCCGTAAATATAAACTGGAAAAAAGTTATTGTGAATTTGTTTTTGTGTTCACTAAAAAAAACTGGTCAGCGACCTTGCCCTGTAGTACACGGAAATCCGGGTTTCCTGTGGTCGATTTCAAATGAGCTCGATGGTTTACCATATTTTCTAAATTATGGTGCTCCGCTCGCGCGGGCCTTCGGCCCGCGCGGAGCTCCACTATAATTCACTGTAATGATGTTAATGTAATAACAATAATGATGATGGTATAAAATGATGGTAATGATAATGATAATGACGATGGTGAGATTTGTGATGATTGTGAGGATGATGCTATTGAAAAGTGTTGACTACAAATAAAATTTGCATATCCAAGTAAAAACGTACAATACCAATACATTCAAAAGACATAATGTTTTCTGGGAAACAATACATAATTATACAATGGAGATGGCGATGGCCTGCGTCCATCCGGGGAAATAGGTGCATGAATATCAACAAAAGGATGATGTATGCCAATGATGATATGGTAAGAATAGAAAAAAAAATATTATACCACAAGTGTTTACTCCATCTCCTTGATATCCAGGTTTACACGTACAAGTCAATAGTGACTGTTTACCATTGCATACAGAAAGTGCATGGCAATTATTAGCAGCAGTTTCGCATACTAGAAATAAATACAATATAGGATTAACAAATATTTGAACTTGATTTATGATGACTGGATTTTATGTATTGTAATATCCTCGCTTACTGAATATGAGCCGTGAAATGAAGTGAAGCGAATTGAAATGAAGTGAAATAAATTGAAATGAAGTGAAATGATGTAAAATGAAATGAAGTGAAACCAAGTGAAGCGAAGTGAAATGAAGTGAAATGAAGTGAAATGAAGTGAAATGAATTGAAATGAAGTGAAATGAAATGAAATGATCACTTCTTTTTACCATTTCTTATTAAAGGCCCACTTTCATCTAAGATGCAGCGCGGTCGTTACCGTGCCCAGCCGAATGTGTGTTTAATACAGAGTTTTTGCTTGGGCCCAGTCTCAACACAAATAGCCGAGGAGACCACAGGAGGCCCAGCCTCACCAACTTATTCAATACGTCACGTTTTTTTTTTGTCACTAAAGTATTTGATATATTTCAAGACGTCCAAAAGTAGTGGAAATGAAAGCTTCGACGTTCAGAAAAGACGATTAAAACAATGACAAACACACACGCCGTTCCCCGTTTGTAGACTCACACTAAAAAAAAAAGCAAAAAAATGGCAAAGAAATGACGTCAGTAATTATAGACCAATATCGGTTATTTCCATCATAGCTAAAGTGTTTGAAAGAATGTTTACGACCAACTATACTCTTTTCTATCACAAAATAACATTATCTGTAAACATCAATCAGGTTTCCGAACCCTGCACTCTACACTTACAGCACTTGTAGAGGCAACCGATAGTTGGTCATACGAGATTGATCGTGGTAATGTTAACGCGATAGTGTTTCTAGATCTAAAAAAGGCATTTGATACAGTTGACCACATTATTCTTTTAGACAAACTATGTACATATGGATTACGAGGGAAAACTTTAGCTTGGTTCGAATCTTACCTTACTAGCCGTAGTCAACAATGTTTTGTCAGCGGTGTGCTATCGGAACCTTTCACCTTACAATGTGGTGTCCCTCAGGGAACAATATTAGGACCCCTTTTGTTTCTCTTGTACATAAATGATATCCCAAATTGCATTCTGAACTCGAAAACCAGGATGTATGCCGACGACACCCATCTCACCTATTCTCATAACGATCCAAAGGAAATTCAAGCATGCCTAAATGCAGATCTTAGAAGCATTAATCGCTGGCTATCTAATAACAAACTCACTTTAAATATGACAAAAACAGAATTTATGATGATTGGCTCACGACAAAGACTGAACACCCTGGCTGCCGATCCCGTTCTTGAATCATACGGAGTACCTGTTAAACAAGTAAACTCAACAACATCTCTCGGTACTACGTAGTAGCTCTAGTTTTTGTTTTGAAATAGCACTATTGCTGGTGAGTTCACTGATTGGATGAGATATAATTAGCAAGACGTCGGCTTCGTTGAGACGATCGTGCGAACTCCTACTTGACAGCTGACTTCAAGGTTTGTTCGTACGAAGTCGTAATGGAGTTAAAGTTAAAACTTCAGCCTCCAACTCACCGAGTTTCGTTTTCGAAATTGGGAAATTCATTTCGAGTTTTGCAAAATTATACGAAGTTCACACTAACTCATTCATAAATATTTTTTTTAATCAAAGGATGGTCCTGTCAAAATGAGATTCACGAACTCACTACAAAACGTGTTACATAAAATTCAAATTTAGCTCGCAATGCACCTTGAATAAAAGTAGGCCTTAAACAGCTTTGCTAAATTTCAACGTTGATGAATTACAACCAACCTGGAGTACAATTACCATTTGGATCGTTCCAGTTACAATCACATCTAAAAGTATCTGTTGCAAAGTTGTATCGGCATACCTCTGTTTTGTTGCATTTGCAGTCGTTCTGAGAAAATGACAGTGTCAAAATAGAGATTAAAGTCAAAACTACACAATGGTTCAAACTACATTGCCTTCATAATAATAATTTGTTTTGTGTGTGTGTGCGTGTGTGTGTGTTTTTTATATCTGCTGCTTGACAGCTGTTGTCATTCTAAACTTGTATACATGGAGGATCAGTGGTAAAAATAGGACTAATGCCATTATGTCAGCCTTATAACTGTACATTGCCTTAAAATCTAATCAAAGTCGACCAAATTGAAAGTCAATCACCCAAAGTCAATTCGTAAATACGTCAATCAACCAAAGTCAATTCGCACAGATAAATCAGCCGACGTCAATTTTCAGGGAAGTCAATTAATCATACATGATGTTTTGGAATTTTAAAAGCATAGTTTTTGAAATATCTTATCTTATTTTGATCATGGGAGCCAGTACTTCAACTGAATTTTTTTACCTCTGCTGTAGAATATAACGCCTCGGGCCTGGGTACCAGTTTATTTGGATGCATCAAGTGATCAGACTCGCTCAATTCGCAAGTTTTTGCATCCGGGACATAGTTGTATGACAAACATCGTTGATGAATAAAACACTGAGATCTACAAGTACGTTCATCTTTGACTTTTAAAGTCGTGAAGACAAAATTTTCCAGTGCTTGACCTTTGTGTCTTGTCTTGAAAATCATTGTTTTACATTTGCCTATAACACAAAAAGAACATTTTTACTGCATAAAAAATACTAAGAAAAAAGATACTGGTAATGGTAGGTAGCTATTGGTCACTTATTACATCGATTTTCTTTGTTTTAGATAATGCATTTATGTAAATATTATTTATATAATCGGGTTCATTAAGTCCACTCATATGATATTCATAGGAATTTACAAATTCATTCTGATTAAACAATAGAGCCTTTTCACAAAAATACAGATAAATTTATTGGGACTTGAATATTACAAGAACTGTATGTAGTGGAGGGACAGTGTCCTTCCAAAACATTTTTCTTTCATAAATTCAATGTAACTAAAAACCATCTAGCAAATGAACTAAAATAGCATAGAAATGATTTTTGTGTTATAAATAGTGCTTAGAAGGCTAGAACCCAGTCCCTTTTTCAGTATGAAACCGGCCAATGAGAATTGCACGTGGGAATGTACGCTTCGGTGTAATGGCGTAAAATATGTTTGTTTTAGCCTTTCGCCTCGTGGACGTTTTATGATCTCGATTGATGTAGTTGCAATTGGAATGAGCCCAGTTTTAATTAGTTTACAGCAGAGCTCCGCGAGGGCCGAAGGCCTGCGCAAGCGGAGCACCATAATGAAGAAAATATTGTAAACCATGGACCTCATTTGAAATGGACCACAGAAAGCTCGAATTTCAAATCCATATAATCGCAAACGATCAAAAAATGACCGTTTTTGAAAGATTTCGATTGTGATCGTATATGCCTAGAAGCAGCGAGGTGGTACTCATATCAAATTCGGCCGTTTGTCCAAAATAAATGTTTAGTATTGACAGCAACTCAATACTAAAATATTATAAAAATAATGGTAAAGAATAAGGCTATTTTGACGTAGATTTTACGCTAATCAGGATTCATATTTGGGAGCATCGCACTATTAAAGTTTTATATTTACATTTTCGACATACCGAAAAATGAAGAGAGAAAAATGTCAACACTTTGTATTTCGTATATTTACTATAGCTGTAAAGTCTTGATTTTTATAATACTTCAGGACGTACTTGTTCATTAGTTATTTAATGTATTTACGCAGAAAAAAATAGAATTAGTACTTACATAATTGTGTAGTTGTAGTTTTCTGGTTAATTTTCGACAGACGAATACTGATGCGCATATATTATAGCACGGTGCAAAAAAGCAAACCAATTTTTTTCAATCTTTTCAACCAAGTTTTGTCATCTATAGTTAACCTTTGTTTTGCTTTTTTTTCAAAAAGATCTGGGCGATTAATCATTATAAATCGCAATTTTTATAAGCATTGCACAAAGTCATTATTTTCGTCAAAATAGTGCCCTTCATATTTTTTGTTGCTGCTCCATTAAGACCTGATATTTAAAAAAACTAGACCCTGAATTCAGGGTTTACTCGTGCCCAAGAACGGAGGTTCTTAAAAACCGAAAACAAAACAAAACAAAAAACAAGAAACAAAACGACACAAAATATGCAATACGGTTTCTTTGCGACATCTCGAACTTGCCTTTAAGCTCTTATAATACCACAGGCAGCCCAAGCAATCTACTCACTTCGCTCGCAGCAACTAGAAGGCAGGAAACTATCATCCATACCACCTCTTCTTTAACGGCAAAAAATACTCCAAAATCAACAAAAATTACACAAAAACTACATCAGCATAAAAGCTCAATAAACAAGATTTCAATAAATTGCACTTTACTTCAATTTTTCAAAGTTCAGCCAAAAAAGAGATCCTTTTAGACTTGAAAAGTGACCAAATAGTCTCCTTTGGGTAAGATACCAAAAGATCCTTTTGAAATATTTGTCTTTTTTCGCTTTTGTTAATACACATCGCTAAACAATCGTTCTTCAAGTCGAGTGAGCGAACTTCGATATGTATACGTCTACAAGCTCGAAAATTCTCACTTTCGCAACGAATTTCTTCCTACTTTTTGATCTAGTTCACTTCTAATAATTCTTCTTAACAATTCCACGAATTGTTTTTCCTTAAATTAAGTTTTATTTAGCTGTTTTGATGCGACATGGAAGCATTGGTTTTAATTATTTTTTAGCTGTTTTGATGCGACATGGAAGCATTCGTTTTAATTATTTAAAAAATTGTTTATTAAAAAATAACTGATAAAATTGCAAAAGAAGGATTACTTGAGAACAAAAAAAAAGTGAAAAAAAAAAAAAAAGATTGTCCGTTCGGAGACTTGAACCCAACTACGTATATATAGCCTAATGGATTTTGTTAACAACGTATTTGGCACGATGGCAAAGTCGGCTAAGACGAAGTAACAATGATGCTAAGGGCACAGGTTCGAATCCTGGCGCTGGCGCATTAGAATTTCTTTCTTTGTGAGTTAATATAATTCGGTCAGACCTGATGGAACATGTCTGAACTTGCCAAAATTTCTAACAGCGAAAAAAAAAAAAAAAACTGTCTGCAGAACTATACTCGTGCCCTCGGCCTAAGGGCCTGGGCACGAGTAAAAAACTATCTGCAGAACTATACTCGTGCCCTCGGCCTAAGGGCCTGGGCACGAGTAAAAAAAAATAAAAAGAGCAACAGCATAGCTAGATAGCTTGCAATAAAGAACAATGCATTTGAACGTGAATCGGGCGTGAAATATTTGGAAGGTATGGATTCAAAATGTGATATTTTTTTCGACAAATAACTTGTGTATGCAAGCGCAATCTCTAGCTTATGTATATTGTTGTGCGAGAGTCTCGTATTATTTACAGCATGGTTTCGAAAAATGATCTTAAATCATATGAAGCAAAGAATAAAGAAATCATAAAATATATAAAAGAGAAACGATCCCTAACTGAAGAACTAAGGTACAATGGAGTGATTCCATTCACTATCATTTGTATGAGAAATATATGAAATATATATGTAATGCATATGATATACAAATATAGAACATTATTATTTGACAATTATTTGATATGTATTCTATGTTTAGATAGCAAATTTTATCGTCTGAAGGAAATGACAAACAAAGTAGTCAACAGTCTCCACGCGGCTATCTTATTTATGTACATAAATAATCCATATTAATTACACATATACAAGAAAAGTCTCAATTACAATTCTTTTTATCAATATCTATCATTCTATTACAAAAAAGTGTACATTTTAAGTTTTTCATAAAATCGTGCTTGTGACGCTAATGGGCACCGCCTCGCTGCTTCGATTCATATGGATCAAAAACGGTCTTAGGATCGAAAAACGTTACTTTCCCTATAATCGAATTTTTTTTTTCGATCGTTTACGACCGTTTTCAATCGTTCTCGATTATATGGAAACCAGGCTTAATGTGCTCCTTATTTCTAGAGATATTATAGAAAAGCCTCGTGGAATTTATCCGATGACGTGAAATGTTCTTCGGAGGGGCGCCGGGGTATTACAGCTTTTTGATGGAGCAATTATTAGCTGTGTCCCTTTACACGAGGGCGGCAATCATTATTTTTTTCAATTTGTTTTTCATATGTGTTTGTCTTTGCGTATAGAAAGAATTTTATTTATTAGTTAACATTCTCTCAGCGGGAATTGTGAGTACCCAACTACCTTAAGTTTATGTTTACGCTTTATGGTTTAAAAAAAACCCTTAACGGTGATTGACATGACCGATTGAACTATCCAAGAAGTAAATATAGTCTGATAGTTGACAAATATTTGTACGGTATGCCAGCTACCAGAGGGTTTGCTGTTTGAAGTTATGGCGACAAACAATTATGAATTTAGGGGTTGCCAAAAGTTAATTGTACTTATTCAAAGTGAAATAAATCTTTCATGACTTTGTGAAAAATATTAGAGACATGCATTAAAAAAGTTATTTTTATTAATATAAGTATGGTCTCTATTGTCCACTCAACTCATTCAACTCGCATTAAATCATTGTTTTATTTTATCCTTCAGCATTTTGAGTGTATGGATTGTTGTACAAAAAATATATATTTTAGCACTTATGAAAAAAATAACACATTTTGTCCTAAAGTGCGCGCCTTAACATAACTTGAATTGCGAATAGGATACAAACTTTTTTAATCTGTTTTTTTCTTCTCTTCTTCAAGAAATGAAGCACAGTTGTTCTGATTTCTTTGGGCATGGTAAAGTGACAAGCATTTTTAATTTCAAGTTTGTTAATTGAAAAACAATTTTTGCTTAAAAAGCAAGTTAATAAGTGGTCTAAAATTATTTAAGATATTTGAATGCAACTAGCTTGTTAATTAGGTTTTTCTTCAAAACTAATACTCCATAACGCAGTATTTGCGCTCTTCTGTAAAATGCCCTCAAATAAAAATTATTCTAACAAAATAAATGTATCCTTTTTGTGCATGCGAATCTAAATCTTAATCAAGGCGATAATTCTAAATATATATGTTTGTATATTAACCATACCTTCAATGGTACCAATAAAATGAAGAAATGATATCATAAACACAACCCCAAGTTCATTCATTTGGATAGACAGAATTCTTATCTCCTATATGCAGAAATATTTGATATTTTTACAAACTTGTAGAGCTTTTTGCGTCTGGCCTAGCTGCGCGTTCCAGTCACCAATGGCTGAATAGTTTGTGACATTAAAGAAATGTATGGATAATGGCATAACTCATAATTGACTTCAACTTTCTAGAACAATTTAGTTCTGCAGATGTTTGCCTAATTTAATTTCTACTAAGGGCCCGTTTATATTAGTTTTTACGCTCTTATTGCTTAAATAACGCCCGTTATTTAAGTAGTTAAATAACAGATAACAAAGCTGTTAAATACACACAATTTTTTATTTATTTAAACCAATGAAGGTACGTAATTACCGCTATCAATAAGTAAGAAATCGTTTTATCATATGATTATTCATAAAATACCTATATTTCTCAATTTCGTAAACCTGTTATTTTCACTAGTGAAAAGAACATGTTATTTTCACTAGTGAAAAGAACACGTTGTCATGGATACACTTCAGAGGCCTTCGCTTCAGAGTCCTTCGCGAATATATTTCTTTGTCTTTGAATATTTTATGAATAATCATATGATAAACAGAATATTACACGGTCGCTTGAAGATACGAATTTTATCTTCTCGTGTTGAAAATATCTCACTCGTTCGCTGCGCTCACTCGTTAGATCTTTTCACCACTCGAAGATAAAATTCGTATCTTCGCGCGCCCATGTAATATCCTCTATTTAAATGATAATAAGCGGTATTAACACTGGTGAAGAGTTATGTCAGATCCATGATAACAGATCATGAAATGAATAATGAGAATAATGTATGCTCCATGGCTATCATTACCATTGTATTGACGCTGCAAGTGAACTAATGGCGGCATAGTTGTAAATGTAATAATATGTGATACACCGTTGAATGATAGTAGCGAAAACTGGAGGAAGGTAGCCGATAAAGCAGTGTTAAACTGCTAGAGTGTAGCCGTATTTTTCCTGTAACATACTGTTAAATTTCAAATGAAACTGTGTTGAATCAAACGTTGAAACATTGATTTACATGTACAACAAGGATTCAGAAAACAAAAAGATTTAATGATTCTTGATGGAAAGCACCTTTAATCTTAAGAGCAATCCAAATGAAAGAATAAGTTTCAAAAACCTCACAATTACTTGAAACCTTTTTTATTCTAGTCAATCTGTGAAGCACGACTTTTTCATATTTTGTACTTGAGGATATACTCAACGTTGGTTCTTACTAATTGAAAAGGATTTCTTTCAGTTCTCAACTTTCCATCCTAACTTTAAGGAGGCTCCATATAGTTATGGGGGCCTCTAGGATCTTAGAGGTTTATTAAAAATCAACTGCCCACAAAGCTCATGGGCGGACTATATTACAAAGACTTTGATTAAAAAAGATTTTTTTTAAAGCGCGCGTTGTATATTTTCATGACGTCATCAAAATAAAAATTCTTCAAGTTTGAGGTGGTCATGCACGAGCGCGCGCGCTGAAATTATATGGAGCCACCTTAAAGAACTAGTTCAGTACTCCCAAAATTGAAAGAAGTTTTAATTTTAAAAGCTATCATTGGCAACGCAACTAGCGGAAATTATTTATGAAATCATTGTAAAAATAATACCAGTAAAGTAGGATCTTCTATATTGATTTTGGATATGTTTATCCCACTGGTAAATGCTACATACGACTCACAGGAAAGTCAGAATTAAGAAGGTTCCATATAGTTTAAGTGCACGCGCTCGTGCATAATCACGCTCTCAAATATGAAGAATTTTCATTTTGATTACTGCATGAAAAAAGGGAAACACTTTTAATAAAATAAAATAAATAAAAAAACTGAGCGGGGATTTTTTTTGCAATTTACGAAATATTGTTTTAGTAGCATAAGAGAGTAGCTCGCAAATGTTCAATGGTTTTCCAACTACATTTTTTTTAATTTAACAAGAACCATTCTTCCTTTATTTAAGGTTTTGTAGTTGGCATCATTTTGACACACTAATATATGCTAGGTCATCGTGCTAAAAAAACTAGAGTTTTTATTTTTTTCAGTTTACGTTGAAAATGAGTTTTATTACGTCAGCATAGCGTTGCTATGGTGACGGGTCTCGTAATCATTCGTACAAAAAAATAAATAAAGTCCACCCTTGAGCTTTGTGGGCATTTGATGATTTTTTTAAAAAATTCCCTAAATCACTAGATCCACAACTATATGGACCCTCGCTAAAAGAGCATATACGCTTAAGGCTTTCTATCAATAAAAGGAACTCAAATTAATCTTTATTATTTGGTTTGTTTGAATTTGGGTATTTTCTTGATTTGATGCGGTTTTAGCCTTGTTTTTGTCTGCTAATGTTGTGTTTGAAAGTGCGTGAAAGCCATGTGTTCGTAACGAGTTCGCGGCCACCATCTATACAATGACTTCGTGAAATCGCTCTTTGATTTACAAATTTCAATTCCACTTTCGACGCCACATCGGGAGGAAATATTCAGTCAGAAAATATTAAAGTCCACGTCCTTGGTAGTCAACGAGGAATTGACTCAGTATAGAAACGAAACGGAATGAAAGATCGTCTAAACATTTAAACACAGCAACAATCGAGTAATCTTAGAAAATTGTTCGAAAAACAAACCCTTCCCTCTAATTTGTAGCGGAGCTCCGCACGGGCCGAAGACCCGCGCAAGCGGAGCACCATAATTAAGAAAATATGGTAAACCATCGAGCTCATTTCAAATCGACCACAGGAAGCCCAGAAATTCGTACAAGATTCAAGATTCAAGATTCAAGATTCAAGATTCAAGATTTAATAAATTAATGCCATATTTACAGTTTGTATATCTATATATGTATTATATATCCGAATTTTTAGGCATTGGCTAATTGGAACAGAAACCTGAAAAATTCAATTAGCCGCTTTTTTATTTACAATATTTCGATCAGGAAGAATCAAATAATACACACTCTGATATACACACAATACTAAGGAAAAAATATACCAAACTATAAATAAGACTTAGACTAGAAAAAGAAAGACAAAAGAAAAGAAAAACGAAAAAAAAGGCAACACATATAACTAATTATCTACAGTTTACAGTTTATATGGAGGTATAGCTTTTAACTATGTTTGAGAATAACTTATGTTTGGAATTTGCTTTTGTTTCATGTTTTAAACTTTCATCCAAAGAATTCCACAATGCTCCATCAGCAAATCTCACATTGAATTTACCATAATTGGTTCTCACAGTTGGATAAGAGTAATTATCTTTACTGGAAAATCTTGTGTTATATTTATGTTTAGTGCTAACTTGTGTGAAAACATCAGGTAGATTATTATGACTAAAGTCATGCATAAAAATACATGTTTGAAATTTCACCAGATCTTTCATTTTTAGAATCTTTAGATTATGAAATAGAGGATTGGTATGTGCTCTATATTCACTGTATGAAATGAGACGGACAACTTTTTTTGAATATTAAATAAGTTAGACAAGGTAGACTCATAAGTGTTACCCCAGGCCACTAGTCCATAAGTTAGAAATGGATATATAAGAGAATAGTATAGATTTAATAGTATAGATCTATTAACAGTGTGGCGTAATCTACAAATTATGCCAACCCCACGCTTAATCTTGTTCTCAGTGTGAGAAACATGATTTTTCCAATAAAGATTTTCATCAATCATAATACCCAAATATTTAGTTGCAGTGTCTTTTTTTAATATGCAGTTGTTTAATGATAGATTAATTTGGTATGTTATTTTCTTTTGTGGAGCATGGAAGATAACAAAATTTGATTTTTCAATGTTAAGGGAAAGATGGTTACAACATAACCAATTATAAACTGTTTGGAGTTCCTGACTGACTGTGGTTTCTATGTATATTAGAGACTTGCTTGAGAAGAACAAATTAGTGTCGTCAGCAAAAAGGTGAAAATCAAGGATGTTAGAGTAATTGGGAAGATCATTTATATACAATAGGAACAACAAAGGTCCAATTACGGATCCCTGAGGCACTCCCATGGGAATACATTTTTCATCTGATTTCACATTACCAATAGCAACGTATTGTTTTCTGTTACAGAGATAAGATTTAAACCAATCCAGGGCAATACCTCTAATACCATAATGAAAAAGTTTTTTGAGCAAAATTTCATGATTGACAGTATCAAATGCTTTAGATAAATCTAGGAATATGCCACAGGAAAAGTTACTAGAGTCGATAGACTTTTGAATCCTGTCAGCAATAGCAAGAACTGCTTGTAGTGTAGAATGATTTTGCCTAAAGCCAAACTGTTTCTTAAATAAGATATTGTTATCATTGATAAAGCCAATTAATCTAGTGAACATTAATTTTTCTAACAATTTATTAAATATTGATAGCAGAGATATTGGTCGATAATTATCAACACAAAGCTCAGATCCTTTCTTATGGATTGGTATGACACTAGCTAGCTTGAATTTATTGGGGACGACTATCCCTGTTTCAAAAGACAAATTAAATATTTTTTGTAATGGTGTGGATATAATGTCTTTAATAAGAATTAAAATTTTAATTGGAATGCTGTATGGTCCAACAGATTTTGTAGGATTAAGATTGCCAATTACTTCTGATATTTCTTCACATGATATTTGTCTCATAAAAAAGTGTTTGTCTGGAGATTGCACATGTAGGATAATGGTGATTCATTTGTAATGGGAATTTTATTAGCTAACTCTATTCCGATGTTAGTAAAGAAGTTATCAAAGGTATTTGCAATATCTTTGCTATCTGTAATATCATTTCCATCTACAATTAGTTTTGAGGGAACACTACATCCGTTGGATTTATTCATTATTAGTTTCCTTATTCCACTCCATATGGTTTTAACATTTGCTTTGTTCTTGTTAAAGTAGTCAAGGAAATAGTTAGTTTTACTGATTTTGATTAGACGATTTAGTTCATTTCTGCATATCTTAAATCTTTGGTGGTAATAAATTGTTCTAGTTTTGAGAAATTTTTTATATAATTTGTTCTTGATTTTTATTGATTTTCTTATCCCATTTGTAGTCCATGGTTTATATGTTTGTTGGATTTTTCGTTTGCTCTGTGTTTTAAGTGGAATGTGTGAGTCAACAATGTTGTTTAATTTAAGATAGAAGGAATCAAATAATTCAGATGCATTATTGGAATTAAGACCCATTTCCTGATTCATTGCTTTCACATCATCACAAAGTTTATCTGCATTAAAATTAGAATAGTTTCTAATGACCTTGGAAAAATTCTTTGGAACAGTTGCAAATTTGTTGATGATAATAAAGTTTGGAAGATGATCTGTTAAATCATATGTCAGATTACCACTAATGGTATGGTGCGATAGAGAATTGAGGAAAATATTATCAATTAAAGTTGCAGAGTGATATGTTATCCGTGTAGGTTTGATAATGTGAGGACTATAGAAATATGAATAAAGAACATTAATAAATTCATGAGTATTTGTATCAGTTTCAAAATTGAGTAAGTTGAAATTGAAATCCCCTAATAAAGTGCAAATCTTATTTTCCTGATTTATTTTTTGTCTAGGGTATCGCTAATATACGTTATGAAGCTAGACGCATTACCGCGAGGATGCCTATATAGGACTCCGCATATTAGGTTTTGGTGAAGTTCGCTTTGGACTTCAACTCACAGGGTTTCAAATTCTGTGGTAGCCTGTGATAAATCATCTCTTATGTGGAAAGATATGTTCTCTTTTATATAAAAACCAACACCGCCAGCATTAGATAAGCTTGGCTGAGACAAAAATCTATATCCTTTTAGAGGCGGTGAAAAAGCATTTTGCCACTTTTAAAATTCTAAAAACATGAACAAGCTTATTGTAATCAGAACTGAGGACAAAAAGTTCAGTGGAAAAGTGACACGACAAGAAACGTGGCGCCGGTATGTTTACATTTTGTGACGATCTTTAATGAATTTCTTTTTTACCATGCACATGAAAGCAGTTTGCAATAATTATATTTACTTGTTTTTGTAAGATATTTATCCATCGTTGATATCTCTACATGTGTGTGTGTGTGTTTTTTTTTTTATTCTTGTAAGAGCGTAAAGCGAGAAGCGCGCGGGGATTTGTTTACAACTCAAAGAAGCCATGTTAATGCTTTTCTAACTTCTCATTGGACAATCAATTTTAATGGACAAGTGCTATTTTTACCTTGCATAACAACATGGAAAAGGCGGTCGGATATTTTTCGCATTTTTGTGCATATTTCTTGGGTATAATAAAATGTTGCCACATGCATAAAGATTTGAATATATCAATTGATTATATGATTATTTGATCATGAAAAGCAAACATAGCAAAAAAAAAAAAAAAAAAAAAGAGAGAGAGAAAATTATCCCGCACTTCTCAATTTTTTTTTCCAATGTTATTTTCTTTTCATGATTATTTGAATTGATTCATTCATTCATTTGACAGCATTTGGAGCGCTAAAACTCGTGATCGTTTTTACATTTTGAATAAATAAGCATAGTCGTATTCTTCAGTTATTCAGCTTTAAAATGATATATAATTTATTCAAATAGCACACGATCTGACACACTGGCGATTTTTTTTACGAAAAGACCCCGCGAACCCTTCCTGTAACCTTAAAAAAACACTCGAGATACAACAGTGCTGTCCTGAAGGCCCATGAGCTTAAGTTTGCAAATCAAAACCGGATATTAACAAAATGACACTGAATACCCGAACTGATACCGTATTTCTAGCGATTACACAGTCGGTTAATTTTCGTTCTGCTTTTCTGCTTTGTTTACCTTTTCGTGGTGTTCGGGAAACTTTCACTTCAAGGTGAGTTTTGATGCTTATTAAAATATTGTGTATCTCAAGTAGTGAGAAGAAATCTGTCTTAATATTGTATGATTTATTTCTTTGAGGGCATTTTCTTGAGCTCGAAGGATATATAATTGAAGTAAACAACTAGTTTCGAACTTGATTTCAACAGACCCGTAAACTAATACAACAACAAACTCGTATTAAATTTGACAGATATTTTTAAGCTAACTGTAATTGCCGGCACGGACGAATTAAACGACGACTTTATCGCGCGTGAGCGGTCTTACGAGTAGTCGAGATAATTTCGGGAATAATTTTACGGACAGCACTTTGCGACGAATTAAAGTTTATTAAAATCCAATAACTTGTCGTAAACTAGAGTTAAATGATACAAAAGCTAAGCTACAAACATGCGTAACATTCCATTCATACCATTGTAATGATACATGCTTAACAATGAATGATATTAAGAATCATAGAAATATAATAACTAATATATTATTATAGAGTGCACGCACTAAAAATGTGCAACATAAATACCACTAAATAGTGCTATTTTATGCTAATTCTATTGTTTTCTTTTGTCTAATTAGTGCTATTTACTACTAAATAGTGAAAAATGTTGCACACTTTTAGTGCGTGCACTCTAGCATAAATGAATAACAAACAATATGAATATAGCATATAAAATGTTTTGGGCCGTGAGGCTCTTAATATTGACAACACATACGCCCATAGATATAGAGGGCATTAAATCATGCATTCTATAAACTGTAAATCGTTTATGCTTTAAGATAGGAAACAAAACGGTGCTTACATAATAGTCCCGCTTGCCGAAGTTAAGATATAGGTTGCTCCAACAATGAGAAAACTATTTGATCTCAAATGGATGCGTTCTCATCAACTATTACACTATTTACACTAAAGCTACATGATTTGGTACGTGTTATAACTGTATACGTATGAAACGTTAGGGATATGACGAAACTAACAATAAATACAAAAATAACATGTTCACGGGCGAGCCTGATAAGCCTTCCTTTACATGGATCCCCTGAAATGAATAAGTTTGAAGCATTTACAGTCTAGTTTTGCTTCACGGTAAATACAGTTCTTGAAAACTTCTATTAACACAATCTACAAATGTAATGATTGATAAAATATGACTCTGACTACAAATGTCAGTTACATATTTTGCCGTGATTGCTAAAATAGTTAAAACACCAGGCTTGTGTATTTTCGAGACACAACCTTAAAACTAATATAATTAATTTGAATGCCCTGAGCGTGTAGCCATTTTGGCTCTTGTGATAGATATTATATTGTCTTTGAATTTGCGATGTCCTGTTAGTTGAATTAACGCCATCTTGAATGATACGTAATTGGTATGTACGATATTGTTTTGATTTGTGTGATATTGTGATTTGGTGTCGATGTCACATTTCTTTAGGGACGGACCATTAGATATTTGAGGGGGGGGGCAATTTGTTTTTGCAGGATATTTTTTCCTATGAAATGGTTGTGCAGGATATTTTCTTCCTCATTGCTATCTATTTTTTATTGGCACAGCTGCTATGAACGATCTCTTTTTCTCTTCTGTTTAAGGCTTTGCTCGATATATTTTTGTTTTTGGTATTTGCCCAACATCAAATATCTTATGGTCCGTCACTTAGAGACTGTGATTCAAGTTATTGCTGTTACATATTTCTTGATGGTTTTAAAGACACTTTTAGGGACATGTAGATGGGCATTGTTTGGATACTTGGCCATTTGGTGTCGATCTTACAATGGATTCCCATGTTATAATGGAATTAAAAGAGGGAACATTAGATTTACAGTTCATGTTTACAAATCCTTTTGCCCAACCAGGATAGTCTTGTTGTGCTTCTTTGTCATATAAACGCAGATCTGCCAACGTTCCTTGAAAAACCCTCTGAGAATTAAAACCACCATGTGTCTGTCCCAAGTAAAGCGAGCCACCAAGTTGAATAGTCTCATTTATCGCAAAACCTTTTATTTCCCCTTCTTGTTGTTTATTCAGTACCGAGGCAAATGCTCCTGGTCCACTTTTCCACACTATCAGTAAATGGTGCCATGTATTGTTTCTTGGAAACTGTGTGACAATGTTTCTGAAACGATATTAAACATAGCGTTAACATAACTGCAATATCCATAAGCATTATGAGAACAGGAACAAACCTGTCTTGTGACACTGGAATCCCGCTACTTACCGGCCGACCGGTTTTATTGCAATCAATGTAAATTATTCGATCTGTCTTACTCAAATGGCGAATACATTTTTTACATCTACAAATTTATTCAAAGGATAACGATGTTGCAAGTTTTTTGGATTTCGTGATGTTGTGAAACCGCGGTGAGATGAACAACAAAAATTAGCGTTTGACAACAAAATACTGCTTACTGCACATGTCCGTTGACAGCCAGCTCAAGAGTTTGAGTAGACGTTATCACAATGGAAAGTGAGCTTTGTTCATCTGCAGTTTGATATGAAATGATCTGAATATTCCCAGTGTTAGTTGACGGAATTTTCAGCCAAACGCTGAACAGAAGGTTAGTGAAGCTTCTTACAAAGGCTGATTCAACTTTGATATAATCATCTATTGACGATCTCGGGAAGTTGAATTCACAGTCTGAAATAGAAGAAAATCACATAAGTTAATATTGCATTTTTAATACGCCCAAAATACAAATGGTAGGTTTTTTTAGTTCAATATGTTCAATATAGAAATTTATTTATATTTATTTACTTATTTATTTATATTTATTATTTATGTAATAAAAATATTATAGCATAAAAAAGTAGTAAATATTGTAATCAAATTTGAAAATCGGAAGACAAAAGAATCAAGAACAATTTAGAAGGAAAATAATGATTTATAATGTAAATGGCATTGATGAGATTTACTTAAGAGCGGATTTCTCTAAATATTTAGCACAGCGTGGCAAGTCAAGGTTCACCAATTTCTTTCAAATTTCGTTCATGGATAGTATTTAGGGAGATAAGAACTCTGCTAAAGTTTTTCTTATGAGGACATTTTTCTCGCTGAGATATGACGATTTTTGATTTTCGATCAAAACCTTCAGATTTTTGCAAATATAATGTTTGAATTTTATCCGAAAAACTCGCTCTAAAAATGTACTAAAATCATTCCATATTTTATAAATAACCATGGAATCCCAAAGCCAAGACGTTGTTCTATCTATCTGAGCGAAAAGAACTTTGCAATATTAATTTTAGAGTATATTTTTGATTTTTCGAAAAGGAGGATTTTTTCCCATTTAAATCATTAAAAAATTATGCTCTCCGAAAAAAAATGTTTACGGTATGTGCCATTTAATCGATTTTCCTGAAAATTTGTAAATTACATGCCAAAAGGATGTTAATTAACATGTACAATGGTTTTTCTTGGTTAATGCAATCTAACGGATTTATGAGCGCCTAAACATGGCGGAAATTGGCAGATCACGTGACAATCTTGTTTTATTAAGTAATTGCCAATATGGCCAAAATATAGAGAATAAAACTACTTATTGTTTTTGGAGGTATTTATGCATTGTAAATTGCGTTCAAAAGTTCATTTCGTTCGTTCATTACGTTTCAGCCATTTAAATGTTTACTGCACTATTATTATGGATTGCGTGACATATCTATTTTGTTCAATGTCAAAAATTTATGCTACTAAAAACCTAATAACAACTACAAATTGACTGATTCAATATTTTTTTTGCTTTGTTTATTGTATTATTTATTTGTTATTTCTTTCTAACAGTTGTCTTGGTTTGTTTTTGTTTTTTGTTGTTTTGTATCTTCCCTCCCTTATTTTTTTCTCCTATCTTATTTCATTTCACATGAAATTAAGCGATGCACTTGTCATTGTCATTTTAATCCAAACTAGAACTACTACGTAGAACTTACAGAGTCCAGTTTAACTGAGAAGTGTCTGGGTACGAAAATCCTGCTAGTGTTTGGAGTTCATATCATTTGAACATTTGAATTTGTTTGTGTTTCATTTGAGCGATCGCAGAACGACTCGATTCGAAATTGAAGACACTCGGCTTTGTCTTCTTTTAGTGTGAGTCTACAAACGGCGAACGGTGTGTGTGTTTGTCGGTGATAGTCTTTTTTGAACTCATTTTCCAATAAATCTTGAAAATGCTAAATATTTAACGTCTTGGCCACGTTGGTGAGACTGGGCTTCCTGTGGTATCCTTGGCAATGTTTGATAAGAATGGACGCTAGCAAAAACAATGCATTAAGCACAGACCGAAAATGTAAACCTTGACCGTGCCACCGCCTTGCGGCTGGGCACGGTAATAATTTGTTGTCGACTTACTGCCGCGCACAATATCTGTAAAATACGTTTTTTATTTAAAAAACGTTGTTTGTTAGGATTTTCTAGTCTAGTTCAAACAAAATGGATTTAAGTGAAGCTTAGAAGTTACTCTTGCTCTCGAGTTTTTGAATGTATATATGACAATTGAATTTGTTGAAACAGTGCATCGCCACTTACCGGATCCAATTGCAACAAGCTGAATGAAATACTCCCCATCGAAAGATTGGCAGGTAAAATTGTCACTAATCCCGATAACATCAGCGCAAAATTTCCTGGACAGATATTTACTACACAACAAATGGATTCTCATCTTTATCCAATATCAGGATATACTCTTTGGTCAGACCCGGGGATGGGAGACTCCGATCGGAATATGGTAGTTATACTCGTCGGAAATTTTGAAAATGACCTCTAAAAGGTGCCAAAGTTCTATACATGATTTTTATTCCTAAAAGGTACCATCTAAAATACTTGGATAAATAATTGGATATAATGGTCATTACATGGAGACCTTGTTATTGAATATCCGTGAATACCCTAAAAGATACCAAATGTAATTCTCTGAGAGTCATCTAAGAAACATCTAAGAGACCCTAAAAGGTACCAGATCTCCGATACTGATCCCTAACAGGTACAACGAGCATCCTCGCCCTTCGGTGTATGGGAGTCCATATGTTTTCTGATGGTTTGAATAAACATCTTTACTTGGATGACAATTAGTTCAACTTCAATGTTAAACCAAGTATAATTTACCACATCGATATCGCGAGTTCGGTGTGGTCGGAAATATCTTTCTTACAACTCGAGAACATAATATCATTTTCTTTCAACGACCAACAACAGTTTATCAAAAGAGCATTTTGCAGTTAAAATAATGGGATGCTGTGTTGTCATTATCTTTCATTTGCTTTTTTAATGCAAGATAAGGGAAGATAAAATAAATAGGAGAAATAAGACAAAAGAAAACAAAGAACAACAAAAGAATGGAAGGAATAAAGACAAAAAAGAATGCAGTAAGGAAGAAAGGCAGAAAAAAAAATGATAATCAAAAAGAAAGAAAGAAAAAAGCAAGGAAAAAGGAAAAAATAAATGAATAAATAAACCAAATGGAGTACGAATCAAAGAATCAACTGATTTTATGAGTCAACCAATATTAATCAAAAACTTTTGAAATAATTATATAAGGAGTAATTTGGGATGACAATCCAAAAAAAATAAAACATTTTCAAATAAATGAATACGCATTTAAGTCGAAAAGGGTATAATGCTAGAAAAAAAATAATTTAGTTTTTTACAATTTTTAGCATTTTTATAGTTTTATAGGTCCCGTTTACACCATCTTTTTTTTAACAATACCGCATTTTTAATCCATTTTTCAAAACGATTTTCGATATATCTTTATCATCCGTTTACATTACAACAGTCATTTATTTCGTGAAAATCAATGTTCTTATTTGGATCAATTAAACCGGTTTCATATTCATTAATTCAACTCTCTTTTTCACACAGACACCAGTGATATTTCCACGGACTATTCATCAATGCATGGGGCCTTCAAAATATGGCACACAAAGCAAAAACAATAGTCCAGTTTAGCATTCTATTTTACACAGCTTTACCTTCGCAGGCATTTAATACATTTTATTTTATTTAGTAGCACCCCGTTGAAATGTTGTTTTGAAAAAAAAACAAAAAAACATTGGATTATCTAATGAATATTTTGTGCAGAGAATTGAGGATAAGGCTGTGTAAAAGATAATTCGAAACTGGACTCTTCAGTCTAATAGTTAAAATGATGAACTTTTAAATTGCTAAAAAGTAGCAAAAATAAAAACAAATTGTAAATGAACAATTAGAATGCATGAAATATTCAATAAACAGCTAGAAAATCAATGTTTTGGCCATATTGGCAATTACTTAATAAAACAAGATTGTCACGTGATCTGCCAATTTCCGCCATGTTCAGGCACTCATAACTCCGTTAGATTGCATTAACCAAGAAAAACCTTTATACATGTTAATTAACATCCTTTTGGCATGTAATTTACAAATTTTCAGGAAAATCGATTAAATGGCACATACCGTAAACATTTTTTTTCGGAGAGCATAATTTTTTAATGATTTAAATGGGAAAAATCCTCCTTTTTGAAAAATCAAAAATATACTCTAAAATTAATATTGCGAAGTTCTTTTGGCTCAGATAGATAGAACAACGTCTTGGCTTTGGGATTCCATGGTTATTTATAAAATATGGAATGATTTTAGTACATTTTTAGAGCGAGTTTTTCGGATAAAATTCAAACATTATATTTGCAAAAATCTGAAGGTTTTGATCGAAAATCAAAAATCGCTATATCTCAGCGAGAAAAATGTATTTGTAAAAAAACGTTTAGCAGAGTTCTTATCTCCCTAAATACTATCTATGAGCAAAATATAAAGGAAATCGGCAAAACTCGACTTGCCGCGTATGTGCGATTATGCTCAAATATTACAGAAATTGGCTCTTAAAAATCTTCTGATGAGATGTCAATGCCATCTAAAATTGTTTTAAAGTCGTTTAAAAAACTGAATTAATTTCCTTTTGGAAGCTTTTTATAAATTTCTAGTAGTAGTACGTTGGGATCTGATTCCTAATACGTACACCCACTAGAATTAACTTGAGCATTTACTATTTTAAAAATGGTTAGTATAAAAATTATCGCTATCCGAAGATATCATATTGAGGGAATGAATGTATTTAACGTGAGTGAAAATTTTACTTTAAATGTTAATTGGAATGAAATTTAAATTCACATTGTACATCAAGTGTGCTATTCTTCGTTTGCAACCACGTGATAATTCACGCAAAATGTTTTATTTTAAATCCTACAGAAAATCTACATTCATATTTTTTGAAAGCATTCCGCACAATGTAATTCTGCCACATTTGAAGAGAGCGAATAATTACTAAACTATGGACGATCAAAGATTCGTATTATTTGGTAAAAATGTTTGACGTCGCCATATTGGATGATGACTTGTATTATCCAAAATGGCGAATAGAACTTTCGTGGTCTAAAAATAAGGCAAATTCAGTATTTTAGATCAGGTTTTTGGATTGTGTACTTAAATTGAATCACCAGGAGTCAATGTGAGACAAAGTCGTATAACAGAGCGTATACGCAATAGCGTTGCGTGACACAATTTAGACCTAAATATCTCGCAAGTGGGAAACATTTTTGGACCAATATTTTTACAAAGACTTTTGATAATCGTTAGCTATAATATATAGTGGGTATGTTTCAATTTGATTAAAAATGAAGTTGTCATACTTTTGATGACGTCACATGAAAACGAAGAATCGAGTAGATATAAAGTGATTTCACTGGTAATATTTCAGTTTCTACGAAAAGAGAAATGGCACTTTGCAATTGTGTGGACTTCTTAAAAAACAAATTTTGAAATCAGAGTCTTCTAGATTAGCAAAAAGCTGAGCAAGATCTTGTTGAACAATTTTCAGTTGTCGCCTTGAGAGCGCTAGAGTTCGCACTGGTATAAGATCTACAGATACTCGGATTTGCAACCTATAAGTGCATTGGATTGTTGCACGTCACGGTTCTAAGCACCGAAATATTCAGATTAGCGGAATTAGCAGAATTTTGACACCACATCTGGTCAATATTTGATACTCTTAGCTATGGATTCAAATGGCCGCTTGATGCTGTAAAAAAGTTTTCATTTTTGCAAGTTAATATGTATCGTTTACTTAGTATATGATCATTTGAGAAAGGTTTCTTGACGAAAAAATTGAATACTCGGGAGCATGGAACTAAAGCAATGTACTTTCGCTACAAGTTTCAATCGCTTTAGGAGTCTCTTATAAAACTTAGTAGAACTGGTTTTACTAAGAAAAGATAAAGTTACACACCCATAGGATTTTTTTTAGCATTTATCCACTAGACTAACGCGGTGGAGAGTGATATCCAGTCTTCATACAACTGGCGAAAGGTAAAATTGCACTAGTTTACCTGTTGTAAAGGGTGTTGTTGGCGTAGGTGCCGTTGATGCGGCAGTAGTAGAAGCACCGGTAGTGGTAGCGGGGCTTGTTGTTTTCGTAGATGCCGTTGATGCAGCAGTAGTAGAAGCACCAGTGGTGGTAGCGGGGCTGGTTGTTGTCGTAGATGCAGCGGTGGTGGTGGCGGGGTTTGTAGATGGAGAAGATGGAGTCGTCGTGGCAGCTGCAAAAAATAAATAAATAAATAAATAACGCTCAAACATAATCCATCTTTATATTAATATTTAATATCTAATATTTAATACTTATTATTATTTATATTAATCCAATATATTGATAAATTTCATTCGTTCAATTCTATCATACTGGTTTCTGTCTATCATCCACCACATAACAATGACAACGCATTGAGAAATCACCTATTTAATTCCTTGGACAATGCTTTATCACGTTTCCCTAACGCCGGTATCATTATCTTGGGCGATTTTAATCAATTTAATCCTGGAACTTTGATCTCATCCTTCGATCTTAAAGAATTAGTGAAAAAAAACAACACGCGGCAAGAACATACTTGATAAAGTATTTACCACTATGTCCGAGTATTATGACACTGTTGACATCCTACCTCCAATTGGCCAATCAGATCACTCTTGTGCCCTACTACATTCTTCCAAACTATATGGTACCCACCATCAACCTATTTATTTAACTAAGAAAAAATGTAAACCTGTCAACAAGCTTGCCTTCACTAATGCCTTGTCTACTGTGAACTGGACACCTCTATATCGCATGCACTCTGTAATAAATCAGTTTAACTTCTTCTCACATACCCGGTCATCTACTATGGAAACGCACCTCCCGCTGCATAAAGTCAAGAAGCATCCCAAAGACAAACCATGGATAACTGATGACATCAAAGACGCGATCTCTAAGAGACAGCGTGCCTGGTCATCAGGCCATAACATCAAGTTCAACTTCTACCGAAACAAAGTTAATAAACTTTGCAAGTCAACCCGTAAAAAAAAACTACAACAACAACATTCTCAATACTAAAACACAAGATTCAAACAAATGGTGGGAAAATGTTAAAGCTGTAGCTGGTCTCTCAAAGTCTGAGTCTCTGGCTAGTATCTCTCATGATGGTCAGTTCAAGGAAGACCATGAGCTTGCGGATCTAATTGCTATCTCAGTTTGTGATGTTGCCAGTAGTCTACAACCTCTCCACTACGACAAAATTCCAGTTGACTATGTACCTGAGTCATTCATCATTACAGAACATCAAGTTGAATCTGAATTGGAAAAGCTAATTATCCACAAAGCTACTGGCCCTGGTGACATACCCAATTGGGTTCTGAAGTCCTGTGCATCCATCCTTGCTGGTCCAATTTGCTCCATATATAATGCTAGTATCTCGCAAGGCATCATACCATCACTATGGAAATGTGCTGATGTAATACCGGTTCCGAAAGAAGCTAAGCCAAACTCAATCGATTCAGATCTTAGGCCTATATCGCTAACTCCAGTATTGAGCAAAGTTCTTGAGGGCATTGTCTCATCCTGGTTGCTTCACTTCATCAACCCTTATATCGACACACTTCAGTTTGGGAACACAAAAAACTGTTCCACAACTCATGCATTAATCCACTTGATCCACATTTGGTTAGAAGCTCTCGACAGTCCCCAAAGCAAGACCATCAGAGCCTGCATGATCGACTTCTCCAAGGCGTTTGATCGAATTGATCATAATATTCTCCTCTTGAAATTGCAAATACTTGGAGTGCCCGCTATACTTTTGAACTGGTGCGCTGATTTCCTTAAAGACCGCAACCTTCGTGTTAAATTAGGCCAAATTAAATCATCATGGCATCGAATAAATGAATCAGTCCCCCAAGGTACCAAAATGGGCCCAATTTTCTTTCTGGTTATGACCAATGACGTTGGGTCCCATCTCACCATGTACAAATATGTCGATGATTGCACGATTTTCGAAATAGTATCCAAATCATCCACCTCGACTCTTCAAACGTGTATTGACAGTATCTCCGAATGGACTCAATTCAACAATATAAAGTTAAACGTCAAAAAAACGAAGGAACTAAGGCTATCTTTTGCAAAAAAAACCTCTCATATTAGAAAAACTCTCCTCCGATGGCTCTGAAATTGACATTGTTGATAATTTCAAACTGCCTGGCGTTACAATCTCGTCAAATCTAACATGGAACTCACATATCACTGACATCTGCACTAAAGCCAGTAGACGCTTATATGCACTGCGTATTCTAAAGCGCTCTGGTGCGCCACCCAAAGATCTTATAACTGTTTATTGTGCCTTCATCCGACCTGCTGTTGAGTACGCCTGTCAAGTCTGGCTTTTTTCTCCCACAGTTACTTAATGAAGAAGTTGAGTCTATTCAAAAGCGTGCACTGCGGATTACTCTACCTAGTCTGCCCTACGATGAAGCTCTTGCATCGTCAAAACTTAAGTCACTTTATCATCGGAGAGAAGCCCTTTGTCAAAATCTGTACAAAAACATTCTTATTAAACAAAACAACAAATTAAGGAACGTTTTATCAGAACCAAAACAAAATAAATACAACCTACGAAATCAACGTACACTGGACACTGTATAGTAGAACTGACCGTTTTAAAAAGAGTTTTATACCAAGTTGTGTCAATAGTTGGGATAATTTGAACTTTCAGATTCTTTGACTGTTTTTATGAATAGTTTTTCCATTATATATTTCAATTTTTATCAATTATATTAGCTTATTCAAATCCTATTTTTCTTGTAAATATTATATTTTTCAAATCTTCTAAAGTATGCAAATGATATCTTAATAAACTACTATTATTTCATTCGTTCATTCGTTCATTCGTTCATTCGTTCATTTTTTTTTCAGCTAGACTTAATACATACGTGTAAAAACCTACCTGAAGTGCAATTGTTGTTTGGATTCTTCCCATTGCATTCGCAATTAAAAGTGTTCGTTGCAAAGCTGTATCTGCATAAATCCGTTTTGCTGCACTTACAGTCGTTCTGAGAAAAGAATTAGAAAGGTTGGACAATAAAACTCGATTGCATAACATAAGTACACACTTGACCTTTCATTGCAATATGGTAATTATAATAGGGGAAAGATTAGGAAATCTATGGTATTTTGTTTTGTGGAGGAAGAGGTATGTACCGATCTTGAACATGCACACCTTTTTTAGATTTGTTTTGTTTTTATAAGTCTATTTCTTTGAACACTTCATTCATATTTATAGCAGAAGTAGAACTTCAAACAATCAGTAATGTTTTAAGCTTGTTTAGCCGTTGATTCATTCGATTTGAAACACTTGATCCATGCAGATTAGTTTTTGTGAAATTACTGTGAACAGCTGCGGGATGAATTTGAATTTGAATGTTTTTTTTTTGCAGAAGACTACACTAAATTAATGAAATAAACTTCAACAGACCAAACAATAACTACACATGACGACATCTTGAGTAGAACTCATTTGTTTTCGTAAATCACGACTTTATCGCCCGTTTTCGCGCACGTCATTTTCCAAATAAGCTGGTGGAAGAAATGTAACGCAATCTCAACCTGGCTACACAAGTGCCAGTTGCAATTATATACCAATATACCCTTCTTATTGACCAATAAACTCTTCTTGAAACTTTCTTTAAACATTTAAATAAACTTAGTTTACCTCTGCTGAGAAATATACAGCTCCAGGTATGGTTGCCAAGTTATCAGGATGCATCACGTGGTCTGACTCACTCAATTCACAGTTTTTTTCACTCGAGAAATAGTTGTAGGATAGACAGTTATTAGTGACATAGCATTGTCGTCTGCAATTCGCCTCGTCATCGGTCTTCGTGGTCTTGAAAACAAATTTTTTAAGAGCTTTGCCTTCGAACTTTTTCTTGAACATCATGGTTTTGCACTTTCCTGAAATGAGCATTATGTATTGTTGATCATTGTTGGAAAGAAATGTAAATTCTACTAAAATTAAGACTGAGGACACAGGTAAAGCGACCATCCTTGGAGCAGCTGTCCTAATTATAACGTTTGCTTGTTTACGTCGTGGATACAACTTTAGCTTTGTCATAGTGGCGGAAAATTGACTTTTCCAAAATAATAATCTTTTTCATATTTTGTTTTCGAATAAAAGAAGCATCATTATTAAACATTCATGGAAGTGTTCTGTATTCTGGACAAAAAGCGTAGAAAGTTCTTTTTGGTTAAAAATATAAGAATTTGTATGGTATGGAATTTCTTGTCGATGTATTTTTTTTTTTTTTTTTTTTTCAAATGCCGCTTATATTTTCCTAACAATTTAAATCTATTTTTCTCAAACTTTTACAAGCTATTATTAAGGTAGATATTTATCCTATTACTTTATTTTTACAAGAGCAATTTCAAACAATGTGATGATTAGTTGGACGCCATTATGACAAAGATCTATAGACTGGCCAAAAGTCAATAGAAATTTTTAAATTAAAAATTTGAGCAAAACAGTTTAATTTAAAATATCCGGGTATTCAAATACAATATGTTTCAATATGTAATAAATCATACCCAGGGCATCGGGGGCTATTTTACTTCTTTTCTCTTGATTAATACAGGCTTCAAGACACATATCAAAGAATTTAATGCTGTGTTATTATTTTTTAAATTATGCGCTTTTTTCACAAAACCAAAGCTGCAAAGTTTATCAAATGTGACGGACATTTTGAGTTTTTGGATTCTCTACAATATCTGGCAGTTTTTCTCCTAACTTTAAGCCTTCAACGCTTAGAAAAACGGCAAAAAAAGAGTTCATGCATACTTCCAAATAAAGTAGTATTTACCAAATATGGTTAACAAAGATGGTCGATCGAACAGCATTTTCCCTATAGCAATTATTTGGATATGATTTTGTGGTGAATTTGCATAGATTTAACCACCACGTTAAACGACCATGATCCTTTGAGTTTAAACAATAGATTGTTAAAGATTGTTTTGATGTATCGTCATACTTAGTTAATTAGGGAAATCACTAGCTACAGACCAACTTCAAAATAATAAAACACGCTGCAGGGGACCGATTTACTATTCATAAACTAAGTACGTGGTTATGGTGACGTGCATCCACTATACAAGCTCCGTAAGATTGTGCTGAACCGTGGTAGAATGAATTATAAATATAAATAAACGTCACGGGAATTTGAGAAATTGTTTTCAAGAAGACCCGAAAAAATCGAGTAACACAAAAAAGGGGCCACATAAAGCAATGTTTCAGCAATGTAATTTGAGATGATTGTTAATTGCAGATTTTAAGAGCCGTGCATTATTTGAGTATAGATGTACCGATGACGTCACAACAATTATTTCGAAGAATGCAAAAATGACCTGATGGAAAAAAATTATTGGAAACTATCGTTGTTTTAAGAAAAGGAAAAAATGATAATATTCTGATTTAAAAAAAAACATGAATATAAATTATTAGTAGTATTATTAATAGTATTATTTTGTGACAGTGACTCGGTTAAGTTAAAAATTGATGCTCGGCTTATTCATTCCAAAATATTCGCCAACCATTCAGTTTCTTAGCGATATTTGCTTTGAGAACTAAATCTTTGGACAAATAGCATATTTAATTATTTGGTATCTTCAAGAGGTCGATTTAGCCAAATCTTGCAGTTATTTAAACAAGAAATAAAGTTCATTATTATATGACCGTGAATCTTGGAGTCTGGACACTAGCAATCTGATTGGTTATATGCGCTTCCCATCCGGTTAAAATCCCCCTGCATTAAGACCGCGGACCGGCTGAGTAGCTGGGTTATCAGGATTGAACAGCTGTTTTTTTTTTTCACATTTTCAAAACACTTTCATGGACTGAAGAGATCGTTGATGAGAGTATAGACACAAATTCGGTTTTCTCGAATTGTTTTTTGTTCACCTTCACAAAAAAAAGTAATGCCATACAATCGGACGTCCGAACTTCATATCCAGCTTTAGTCGGGAATGCCGCCACAAAACGACTGCAAGTAATCGCTAAATCCAATCTCGTTAAACTAGTCCAAAAGAAGTCCCAAAACGATCTCATTTCAAAACAAACACAAGTTTAAGTTATTACTCGTAATTGTTAATCGACAATAGATAGAAATGGCATTCATAAATTTGATTTTTTGGTGTGTTATTGCAAGTAAACAACGAACAAGCCATAAGTTTGCTTGACCAAAACTTTGCCAACTTCAAGTTTGTGTTTTTCCAATAAAAACCAACAAAAACAATTTGTCAAACCATGACAGCATTTATTGCATTAAGCTGCTTACATGGTCTTAATTTCCATTGATAATTTGCTCATATAAATGTTGTTTTCTTCATGATCTTAACTTCCAGAAGTTGTTTTTCTTGATTGCAAGCAATCCTGCTGTTATATTTTTTTGTACAAAATATAAGTCTTAGTCTTCATGGTGCAGCAACAAAAAATATCTGAAGGGCACTATTTCAAGTGAATATCGAAATTAAATATTCACAGCTTATAAAAATTAAGATTTATAGTGATTAATCACTCCGATCTCTCTGAAAAAAACAGCAAAATAAACTGGTTTAAATATAGATGAGAAGACTTAAAAAGTTAAAAAGTTTGACAAAATTATCGTTTGCTTTCCGAAAAACACTAATTGAAAGTCATTTATACTTTTTCCATCGTGCTAAAATGAAGGCACACGAGTATTCGCCTGTCGAAAATTAATCAGAAAACTTTCAACTACAACTATATAAACCAGAGCCATCCGACAGTTTAGCATATAAAAGAATTAAATCTCTTTTAAATACTCAGCACTGGAAGCGATGTAATAGCATGATTATGTTTTTGTAATAAAGACGAAATAAAGCTTAAACTCTTTCGTCGCGTTTTTTCCTGATAATTCAAAAGTTGAATTCCCGTTAAAACGATGATTTCTTTTCTCGGTTTATCTATCCTTCTTTTATATAACTATATTATTATGCAAGTACTAATTCTACATATCAAACTTTTGTTGTCGATTTTGGGCTTCTTGGGGAGAAATCCCAGGAGTCCTGTTTTAGGTTTAACAGTCTATTGTCGGCCAGAAATAAAAATGTCAGACTTGATGTGTATGCTTTCACTCAAAAAAACTGTAAAAAATGTGAAGGATTTTGCGAGAAAAATCGCTTTTTTTGCCGTGTCGAATTAGTACAATGCCCAAGTAATCCCTATGTGGGGAAAATGTGAGGCTTGATAGGAAACGACCACATTCAACATTCAAAGCTTGATATTATTTTTTTCTGCGGAAATACATCAAACAACTAATCGACAAGTACTTCCTGAAGTATTATAAAAATCAAGGTTTTGCGGCTATACGAAATGTTGACATTTTTCTTTCTTCATCTTTCGGTGTGTCGAATATGTAAATATAAAACTTTAAAAGCGTAAAACGTACGCCAACATGTTTGCAATAAATGTTTAAATTTTTGTAAGTGATATTACAAATAGATTTGAAATAGTTACATGAGGCTACACCAAGTCACGAGACATGATAAAAAACAAAATTTAAAGAAACCTTGTTTTCTTATTTATCTCTAGTACCAGTGCATAGTTAGATATCGTATTAGTATAAGTAAATAGGATGGAATTAATTTGCGCGAGTTTGTATTTCAAAGATTTCGTAATTGCATGAACCCGTAGGTTCTTTGCTCTCGACCAATCAGATTCAATGATTTTTTGCAAGTATATTATTTTCATGTTATTAAAACTAACCTTATTCTTTACCATTATTAGAAAAAAAAGATATGTTTGTATCGCGTTGCAGTCAATAATAAATAGTTTATTTTGAACAAATAGCCAAATTTGATATGCGTGCCACCTGCTGCTTCCAGTCATGATGATCGAAACAAAAGAGTTTTCCATAGCAAGCCTCTAAAGGTATAATATCTCTTATGATTTTGCAAAAGTTCTGGGAAGCAGTTTTCAAAGAACACATTGCTTTAAGTTATATTGGCTCCCCCCTTATTCATATCCCAGTATTAGCCACTGTTTCTAAATCTAAGTAGTATTTGCTTTGCGGATTAATTTTATTTTAAAAAAAGCATACTTTTTGTAATTGTTCAAAAAACAAACACAGTTAATTATTGAAGATGGATGTTAAAGTAGTTATAACCCTTACACCAGAAATCGATTGCGTGAATTTTATTCATTTTCAGCTTTGGAAAAAAAAATACGGCCAAACACGGACAATGCTTTATCAAAAGGTAGCGTTTTTCTTCGGAGTGGAGGGCATGCGTGAAAAATTGCTTTAAATGAAAGATTTCTGAAATATATTTACATACATATGTTGATGAAGTGAAAATTTCAACTTGATTCAAAAGTCAAAATACGCCTTAAAACTAAATATTTTGGGGAATAATTTATTTTCTTGGCGTTTCTCGATGATTTGTTTTAACTATTTATTGGGGGATCTTCGTTTACATTTCTTAGCTCATTAAGAAATCATGAAAAGTAAAAAACACTGACAAAAACTAACTAACATTAAACGAGCTAATGGGAATTAGTCCATACGTTCCTCTGCAAAATATTAGCATAGTTGAATTTTTATGACACAAATTTTAATATATTTCACGTATACAGTTCATATGTTCTGGGTAAGCTAATGGTTTGATATTCTTCCAATATTCAATTCCGATGTGCATGCAGTTAGGTCAAGTACTGATGTCGATAGTGAATACGTCTGTATAACAAAGTACTAATGAACCCAATACAGTCTTTGTAAAAAATGGAGTTCTTGACAATCACGCGTAAACTGTTTTGTTCACAAAGTTTCGATTTCCACAGATAGCTTATTTTATGATCTCCTTAAATTATTGTGTGGTGAATTTAGTTTTTTCGCATTATTTATTTATGCAAAATGCATTCCAGCTTAACTAAGAAGTTTTTAAAATAACATGCTGTCTTTGTGTTTTTAGCTGATTTGTTATATTCCTAGACTTCCTACGGTGCATGTAAAAATAACTCATTTTTATTCAAACTTTAAATTTCAAATTTGAAGCCACAGTCAAAGGCTACAAAACTACTATACAGAATCATATATTAAAACTTGTTCTCAACTGACTTGTTCAATTGCATGTCAGCATTTCAAATCTTATTCTACATAGTTCACACTTCAAAAGGATAAATAAATATACATAAATGGGGTAATAGACTTTATTTCAAAAGGTTTCTTTGTTTAAGAGCTGGGAAAGACCGTTTTTGAACGATTTCGATCGCTATCATATATGGATCGAGAACGGTCCTAGGATCGGAAAACGTTGGTTTCCCAATAATCGATTTTTTTTTCGATCGCTTGCGACCGTTATATATAGATATTCAAAAATTAAAAATGGTCGGGTTTGATATAAAAACTAAATCCAGCTATTAAAAAAATAACAACTGAAAATTAGACCTCACCATAAATTTGCTAGAATTACCCCTTTTAGCACTTTCTGAATGATTCATTAATTTAACAGACGTACCTTCGACGGATGAGAAATAGGTCACAAACAGCAACAACATTACCCACACTTGCAACACCATGTCTTCAAATTTATCTTCTTTTACTTATGTAGGTGTTATATTCTTTAAAAATTGATCTTCGTTATTTAAATAAGCGTTTTAGATACGGGATTTTATCCATGCGATTTAAAGGTATCTCAGTCAAATGAGGCTTACTGAGAGGTCACGAACGTTTTGTTTGCTAATAAATGAAATATAATTGGTTCAGTAAGTTTAGCCATTGAAAAGCGCTCGTTTGCAAATTACTTGATCGCAGGTGCAGGGATTCGAATATTTAAAATATGTAAAAACAAACATTTTTAATAAAACTTTGACTACATTTTAAAATTGGATTTAATTGTTATCAAGTATCTTGACGCTTTTTTTTACGATTTATTTTTTAAAATTTTGAAATGTCCTTCCCATATCAAATTTTGGGCTTTCTGTGGTCAAATACACTGGGTTCCTGTTTAAGGTTTACCAGTCTCTTTTCGGCCACGAATCAAAATATCAGACTTGATTTTTATACTTTCATTCAAAAAACAAATTGTAGAATTTTGCGAGAAAAATCGCTTATTTCGAATTGCTGAATTAGTCCAATGCCCAAATATGGTAGATACAATCCTTATTAGGGAATATGTGAGACTTGCTAGTAAACGATAACATTCTTAAGGGAAAAGGTTGATATGAAATTTGAAAAAAAATTATTTTACAACTTGTATAACATTTATTTGAAATTATAAAAGGAACAATTTGTACAGTATAATTTCCACTATATAAGATTCATCTTGGCAAATTATACAAGACTTTAATTATCCCCTAAACAAACAGATAAACAATTAGGCTTCAATCATGCAATGTTTTGATATTTTAAAGTTTTTAATGTGAAATTTAAAATATTTCATCTGAAATGGTATTATAGAGTCAATAAATGAAAAAATGTTTTGAAAACAAATTCGGAGTAATACATTTTTATTACATGCAGTGTGGACAACCATGGATACCTGGTTTATTTTTTAGCTTTTTATTTTCTAAACTTTTTACTCTTTCAAATCCTTTAAAAAAGTAGGACTGAACTAAAGTCCACTGAGGTATCAAAATGAGAATGTCTCTAATCGATTTACTCAAAGTATGCATGTTAAAAAAAGTTTAAAAAAAAACCGCTGTGTTCACGGTTCTAGTGTCGTCGCTGCAACAATATGTAAATGTTTGTAATACTCTTCATTGTAAGCGCATGCAAGCTAACAAACTTCTTTTTGACATTAAATTTTAAATTCTCAATAACACAATGCTAACAACTCGGGAAAACATACGAAAAGCTAAAAATATATTCTGAAATATTGATAATAACACAAAAATATACTACAATTCCTTCCCCTTGTGTTTAAAATCGTCGTACTATTATCATTTCTTTTTTTTTTTCAGATTTATTGTTATTCACGGACTTTTATAATAAGTCCTTAAATTGCTGTCACAAAATCAATTTTTTGTAGAACTCAATGCAGAATTCAGCTGAACATTATTAAGCTGCCAGCTCAATACAACTCAATCCATTGTCACCGTGTAACAATGACGCTACTCCAAACGTATGCCAGAATATGACTCGTGTGTCAATTTAAAAAGTTGATCGATTTAGTGAAGAGCTGTCCACCATAGTGCTCGGTTTCGTTTAAGTGTCTGTTCCGCTAAAAGTTGGTCCATGGACGTTCACTTTTTAAATGAATATAAGTTTAATGTGTTTTTTCTCTCTCATGCCACGGTTTTTGCCGGGTTCTTCGGTTTTCTTCCTTATCAAAATCAACATGTATGCAATGGTGTGTGTTAAATAACTAATGTAGGAGTAGTGTGTCTGGGCGTCCATCTCAAGACAAAACACGATATTGCGTAGACAAGATATTGCGAACTTAGGATTTGGTTGAACTCGCAGCGTAAAACGGGGAATATTTAGAAAATTGATTCAATGTTGCGCGAAAAATTGGCGTTGCAAGTTGGCTGGTGTAACATCACACTTAATAATATATTATTAAGGCATAAACACAATAGAGTGAAAACAATAAATCCGTGAAACTTTAGTAATACTAAATAGTACAACTTCATGCAAATTCTATTGTTTTCTTTTGTTACATTAGCACTATTTTGTACTATTTAGTAATTAGAGTTTCACGGATTTATTGTTTGCACTCTACCACAAATGAATTTAAATAAAAGAAATGTTTCAAGCTTTTTTGGCGTCATTGTATTTGTTCAAAAAATGTCTTTGACTAAGATAGAAAACTGTCTCATTTAGTTAAATAGCCAACTAAAATTCAATTACAGCTAAAACCGTTGTATCGCGACCAGTTAATTTTCGAATCTTTACTTCATATGGGTTTTTCTGAGACGTCAATCATCAGATGGCTTTGAATATGCTGCATAGACCGTTGACAACAATTCGACAGTTTACTTGAGCTTTTCTTGATAAATAGCCGAGACAAATAACTTGAATTGAAAGCATTCAAACAGCTTTCAAAACATCTGTAAGTCCTACTGCATTTTTAATTCCTTTGAATATGATCGTTTCTTGGGAAAACTTTTGATTTTCATTCACACGGCCTGAATGTTTCGACAAACGACTGATTTACATATTTGATTGACGTCTCAGAAAAGGAAAATTTACTAAAAAATCTGAACAAAGTTGGTCGTACGGTGGCTGATAAGGGCCATCCAATTTTCTTTTTCGTTTTTTCTTGTGTCTCATATTATTTGTAAATTTCTTACAGAACAATTTTAATTCGATGAATCTGAAAATATTTCGTGAGTTTCCCAAAAAGGCCTAAAACTCATCATGACGAGATATAACTCATCATGACGAGATATAACTCAACATGACGGGTTATAACTCAACATGACGAGATATAACTCAACATGACGAGATATAACTCAACATGACGAGATATAACTCAACATGACGAGTTATAACTCAACATGACGAGTTATAACTCAACATGACGAGATATAACTCAACATGACGAGTTATAACTCAACATGACGAGATATAACTCAACATGACGAGATATAACTCAACATGACGAGATATAACTCAACATGACGAGATATAACTCAACATGACGAGATATAACTCAACATGACGAGATATAACTCAACATGACGAGATATAACTCAACATGACGAGATATAACTCATCATGACGAGATATAACTCAACATGACGAGATATAACTCAACATGACGAGATATAACTCAACATGACGAGATATAACTCAACATGACGAGTTATAACTCAACATGACGAGATATAACTCAACATGACGAGATATAACTCAACATGACGAGATATAACTCAACATGACGAGATATAACTCAACATGACGAGTTATAACTCAACATGACGAGTTATAACTGGTCATGAGGATTGATTGCGTCATAGACCGTCGACATAATCACGTGTTAGCATATGACTTCGGAAGGCTTTTCGACGAACCGAATCCGAAGCCGACGGCTGTATTCCGATTCTTTCCCACCAATTGAATTGGGAGATTCGTACATTCAAGACGACCCGTACTTTCACAGATAACTATGCTGAATTCCAAAACTTTCACGCAAACATTTCACTAACTAAAACGTATTTTCATGATTTGAAAGTGTTTTCCATAGAAAAACTATAAGTTTATTTTAGCTCTGTCGGCCATATAGAAATTAATGCTAATGGTTGATACAATGAAAACCGGTTAAGTTCGTTTATCACTCCGCAGGCCGGGACAACAATATTTACAGTGGTCTTATATAACGAGGTGACAGTATTTAGCGGTTATATCAAAAACACTCATGTGTTACATTTATCAGTAGGTAAGGACGGACGATTAGAAAAGTGATGGGGAGGTTTCAACCTTGCCTATATTTCAGTTTGGCTTGCCTTTTATGCAAATTTTTTTGGGGGCGGGGATGGGGGCCAAACCTTTTTTTTGGAGGAGGAGTCAATTTGGTGTAACCTCCTACGTTTTCTTTTTCTGCGTTTTTTTTACTGCCTGATTCGAAAATAATTCGAAAATAATGTTTGTAACCTCTATTGAGTCTAGAGATTGAATAATGCATGTACAATCGGCTAAAGAGAAAATAATAAAAAGAATATAGAATATTTAGTGTTTTATTAAGACTGATTCAATTATCGTTCTAATTGTTGTTTAGTAAATACAGCACCAGATAAAATTAATTGTCTGTTTACTAAGTATAAGATGATCGGTCAAACGGCCTGTATATTCACTTAAAAACTTTCAAGTCATGAAAATGCGCTTTATTTAGTGAAATTTTTGCGTTGAAAGTTTTGGAATTCATCATAGTTATCTGTAAAAGTACTTTGGTCATCTTGTACGAATCTCCCAATTGGCAATAGGTCGGAAAGAATCGGAATACAGCCGTCGGCTTCGGATTCAGTTCGTCGGAAAGCCTTCCGAAGTCATATACTAACACGTGATTATGTCGACGGTCTATGACGCAATCAATCCTCATGACCAGTTATAACTCGTCATGTTGAGTTATATCTCGTCATGTTGAGTTATATCTCGTCATGTTGAGTTATATCTCGTCATGTTGAGTTATAACTCGTCATGTTGAGTTATATCTCGTCATGTTGAGTTATATCTCGTCATGTTGAGTTATATCTCGTCATGATGAGTTATATCTCGTCATGATGAGTTATATCTCGTCATGTTGAGTTATATCTCGTCATGTTGAGTTATAACTCGTCATGTTGAGTTATAACTCGTCATGTTGAGTTATAACTCGTCATGTTGAGTTATATCTCGTCATGATGAGTTATATCTCGTCATGATGAGTTATATCTCGTCATGTTGAGTTATATTTCGTCATGTTGAGTTATATCTCGTCATGTTGAGTTATATCTCGTCATGATGAGTTATATCTCGTCATGATGAGTTATATCTCGTCATGTTGAGTTATATCTCGTCATGTTGAGTTATATCTCGTCATGCTGAGTTATAACTCGTCATGTTGAGTTATATCTCGTCATGTTGAGTTATATCTCGTCATGTTGAGTTATATCTCGTCATGTTGAGTTATAACTCGTCATGTTGAGTTATATCTCGTCATGATGAGTTATAACTCGTCATGTTGAGTTATATCTCGTCATGTTGAGTTATATCTCGTCATGATGAGTTTTAAGCCTTTTTGGGAAACTCACGAAATATTTTCAGATTCATCGAATTAAAATTGTTCTGTAAGAAATTTACAAATAATATGAGACACAAGAAAAAACGAAAAAGAAAATTGAATGGCCCTTATCAGCCACCGTATGGTCGCGATACAACGGTTTTAGCTGTAAAAGATTTAATCTGAATTTTTGCTTGGCAAATCGTGCAATATCGTTTTTTTCGTGGAATTCGTTGAATTTTCTCATCATGCTATAATTTCCCTACAGAATATGTTTTTGCAGTTTTTACTTCTTAAGTTTTGATACTTTCTCATCTTTCCTATGTACTTCCTATTTTTTATCTCCTTTTTTTATTTATCTATTTCATTATATTATTTTTATTATTACTTTTATTATTTTTTTTAGAATCTTCATTGCTAGGTGGATTTGTGATATGCAGCTGTTTGTACAAGAAGCGATCGTTAAAATTTGCTTATTTAAAATTATCAGTTTTTTTTATAAAGTAAGCATATTTTTTGTATATTGTTTTATCGAGTCAGTTAAGAAAATAATTGTGTAAGTTGCTGTGAAGCACGGACAGTTATGTGAATGAACTAAACAACAACTAGCCGCTGTGTTTCAATCCGAAATAACCCCAATGTTATGACAATGACCGAGCACTACTGAACCCTCAAATTGGTAAAATGACCATAATATTCTTAAAATAGGTTCTTTATTTCGTTGTTATTTGTTATAAGACGGGAACTAAAAAAGGGAGACGAGATAGAAGTAAGCTCAATGCCAGCAATTGATGCATTCTCTCGCCTTATTTTACTATTAACGCGTTCATTTGATCATTTATTCATTCACTTTTGCAGGCAACGACATTAATGGCGCGGGACATGAGGGTATACGTCAACGGCAAATATAGTAACGTAGTTTTTTTAGGCATCATGGGTAATTGAAGGTCCCTGTCTCATCGTGTCTTGCTCGAGTGTTTGAGACACTTTTCAGTGGTTCCCTTCCTTGCCCCTTTCCCTTTCCTTCTAAGCCCTTCCTTCCCCCTTTAAATATTTCCCTCCCCTCCCTCCTTCCTGAAGAGTTACCTGCCTGTGAGCAGACACAGGAGGATATTGAAAACAAAAATGACATTGTCCGAGATTGGTGTTTTACAATTGGGATCGTGAAAAATACTTTAAAATGTAGGTTTGAGATTTTCTGTTGTCCCGTTTTGAGCTCAAATAATGTTAGAAATTTTGTATTTTCATTTGTTAATTTATCTGTTATTTCAACGTTGAATAATTGAAATTTTAAGACAGACCCGATGAGCAGTAAGTAATTTAAGGTAATTCCGTAGTTTTGCACTGCGCACAGTTCTGAGCATATTTCGAATTTTAGAGTTTTACATTTCTTATCATAAATAGATACAGAGTTATGTCTGAGAAACACTTTAACGTAAAAATACGAACAGTTTTCACATTTTCAAGGGAAAAATTACGAATTTCTTTAGACTCGCCCCAGTCCACACTCGGAAAAGATTTGATATTATTGAAATTTGAGAATATTTCTCAAAATATCTCGCAAACCAATACGGGCACCTATCTTTTTTATTTCATAATATCATTTGAAATCATGTTTTTTAAAACATATGTGATCGATGACAAAATTCTATGGTTAGATTTTTCGATATTTCGAAAAGTGTTTCGTTCAAAGCGTTAATGAGGCCTGTACAAATTCGAACATTTTGTTAATTTTTGCTTTATTTCTCTTCGCTGTTGAATTTTAGTGAAAATCTTTTGCTTTACATCGGTAGCCCAATGTATAAGGAGCACATTTAGGCACATTCAAATTTTTTTGTATTGACCAAGCTCAGTCAAGAGATACTTTTATGCATGATGCCCATTTTCGAATGTTAGATGCTAAATTGACAAAAGTGGGTATACTTTAAAAATTTTTCTCGCGAAATCCAATACGGTGACCCCATTTTTTTATTATATATTTTTGATGAAAAACTCAAAATATTTTACCGTAGAAAGTTTTATCAAAATCCTATGGCTAGTTCTATTACTACGGAATTACCTTAAATTAAAAACAGCCATTGATTGTTCACACGATATTTTGTTTGCATTACTTAGAAATGAAGTTTTAGTTAGAGAATTGAGATTTGGATAAGGCTAGGAATTAGAACTTGAAATGCCCATTCAGGACCATCATTAAAGAAACATTTCTAACTATTGGCTATTGTCAATGGAATTATGCAAACTTTTCACTATATTACGAAAAATCGCAAGGTAGCATTAATTTCATTAAAACGGGGCTTACCAAACTGTTATTAATGAATGAGATACACATACGTAAATATTTAATTGATCAAAACAAATAAAAATCCATGCAAGGCTAGGTTTTTTCTAATTAAAAACATAACCAAGCCCTTCCTCTTCCTAAATCAAAAAATATTCTCCTATATTCATCGTTACACCCAACAAAACGACATTGGGCAAAAGGAGGGGGACGACACAGTTAAGATTTGAGAATATGCCGTAATGTCGCAATAATTTTGGCCAGGATTACAGCCTTTTATCGTCAAAGCCAACCTCTCTCAAACAGATTAAAAGGTGACTTTGAACCACTGACGAGGTATCATATCTGACTAGAGTTAAAGCCGGGTGCACTGATAACAAATTGAGGAGTATGTACATAACAAAAAGTCTTGTCAACAATATGTGAGTTACCAACGCGACCGAGACAATCACTTCGTTTAATTATTTCAATTTACGTTGGCTTATGTATTTTTCTTCCAAAACAAACAATTATAAAATGATTCATGTGCCAAAAACAGTAAATTATAAGCTCGCCAAATTGGAAAGGGTTTCATTTTGAGGTCACAACTGGGTTTGTTCACTTCAAACAAGTCGTGAGTCTGTGCTCAAGATTTGTGAGATGACTGCTGCCAAACTAATGTCCTTTTCTTTATTGGTGGCGGTTTTGCTTCTGGCAGGCGTCTGTGAAGGTAACGAACGCACTATAGTAGAACGCGATGCGAATAGCACCTTTTTAATCAAGTGTTAAAGTAAAGGGAGGTTAAAGAAAAAAGCATAAAATGGGATACATTTGCACCTCAGTCCCATGGTTAAAGTTAGGGTTTGGTTAATGTTAGGTTTTTGGTTAGGTTTTAGAATTAGTGCTTCAGAGTTTTTTTTATAAAATGTGTGTTTATCCATAACACCAATTACAAAACGTGTTGCATGCCCACCAAGGATAGAAACAAACATTTATGTTTAAAAATGGCACAATCTTTTGTAATGAAATAACTAAAAAGGCTCTTCGACAAGAGCACAACACTCCGGCACAAATGGACCCTTTCGAGTAGGAGAGTGTGATCCTTCTTATTGAAATTTTATGCGTTTATAGATTTGCCCGAGTTCATTTGTACATGTAATCTTGGGAGTGGTTTAGCAATTCAATAACGCTACACATCGATAACTCCTTATCATAAATAATATATAAAATATACACTACTTTTATATGAACTCTATAGCAGTGTTCGAGACTCATGACCAGTATTTGAACTCACAGGTCAATTCAATAGGCGATTTACATTATGGTGTCATATACTTTCAATACCAGAATGCTTTTCCTAGTTTCTTTTGTTTGGCAATTAGTGCAAATTGTTTTACTAATCTCCAAAGGGATTAGAAATTAGAATATAAAAGAAATTTGTAAACAATGCTGGCCTTGGTAGTAAAATGACGCTATAATGAAACTCGCCTATTGAGCCATTGTCAGTCGATAAAAGATACAATAGGCAATAGCCTACTACATACACTCAGCTCTCCAGTAAGAAGACATGAATAGCTATAGGCATTTCCTTGAATTTCCCTTCCTTATCTGAGTTTTTTATTCCCTCAATTTAGAGCCTGTAGAAAAACTACTTACAATTTCTTTTTTTCAGGTGGTTATGGTAAAACATGTCCCGGGGGATGGTCGTACAACAAAGGATCTTGCTATAAGACAATAGCAACGGCTAAATCGTGGTATAATGCCCGCATACATTGTTTGTCCATGGACAGTGACCTTGCCATTATCAACTCACCACAAGAGAACAGTTTTGTGGCAAGGCTTGCCTATGCACAAACAAAAGCTCATCACCTATGGATTGGTCTACACCGATGTGAGTATATGCGGATCCCTGTGGAAGGGTTTGTGTGTGTGTATGTGGGGAGGGGGGGGGGGGGGGGATTTGCTCCCTTATATTTACTATGCGGGGAAGTTCCGCCAAATAGGCTATGGTTTTTTTCTGTCAGAAACTGGATCAAGTACCCCCCCCCCCCCCCCCCCCCCCCCCCCATACCTGGAGGCAGATGTATGTTTACAATACACTTTAAAACTTTGTCTGGTTAACAAAAACAAAAAACAATCTGTTGCATAATGCATTTGAGAGAACCATACTGCTGTATTTTGGTTAAAACAAACATTTAACTGTGGGCTAAATCAAACTAAATAACTAAGGACACCATTCTGACGAAGGACTAACGTACGAAACGTCAGTAAGCACTATCTTCTTTTTAAGGTGTATAACTTATATTTTTACCACAACTGTTTTATTTGAAACACACCGACCCAGCTCAGACCAGTTTTACCGCTAGTTACCTATTATTAAATAACTAGTGATAGATGTAACATCTAGGTTGTAATTAACTCCTGTTTAAATTTAGCTTATTACTGAACCAATTTATTTTGGTTGAACATGTTAGCTTAAATTAAATTGGTATTTAAAATATTATTACAAACAATGAACATGTTAATCAAAATAAAAAAAAATAATGCTTTCAAAAAATCAACTTTAGGCTTATTTTATTTACTGATATAAAATACATTTTACTAATAAAATGTCATATTTTAGATACAGATACAAAGTTTTACTGGTCCGACGGAACACCAATCGCGGGTCGATACACCAATTGGGCCCCAAAGGAGCCAAGCAGTGTTTCCGAAGAGTGTGGTATGATGTACTCTACCCCTCGTCATAAATACGAGAAGTGGAACGACTCACGATGTTCGACCAAATTTATGTCAATGTGCGAGAGGGCTGCAGAATAGATATGTTTCCTTTTGATGAATAAAATAGTCGATGCTTTCAAGGGATGTAAATAATTTGTGTACTTTATTTCATTTGATTAACATAATTTCCATACTATCTTAAGATAATATACCTTTTAATTCACATTAAGATTGTTTGTGATGCGTCAATATCTGCGATGTTAAGGGACCGTTCATTTTTTATCAGGTAGGGAGGGGGCGGTGATTTTTAAAGGGGGGCATCGAAAACATTTGGGCACTTTTTGGGGGACCATTTAAAAATATATATACTCTATTGAGGGGGGCCATGGAAAAAAATTACGTCAGTTCCCTGTAATACTGTAAATCGTACTTAAAAAATAACTAAATTTTAAAATTTTGATTTTTTTTCGGCGGAAAGTCAATATCATTCATATTCATTATACCATTGTACCATATATTGATATACCCAGTTGCATGACAAGTGTTATAACATGCATAGGTTAAGGTCTGTCATTTACGTCACCTCCACTTGCGCTTTACTAATCCCTAAAAGCACTGCAAATTGCATTTCTGGGGCACTAGATTTCAATTTTTTCTTTTCATACAGACTCCCATGTGCTTTGGGGATCGATAAAGTTAATTCTATCCCCATACAGAACTTATTTTTGCCCAAAATGCTGCAAATTGCTCTATTGAGGTTCTAGATTTAAAAACATTTTCTTCGATAAGTATGCCTCCAAACCCCACTAAAAGAATGCCCCACCACTTGGTGATTGCTAATTTTAAATCTGTCTACCCCCAAAATTTGACTTATTCAGATCATCCAAAATGCTAAAAACTGCACTTTTAAGGTTCCAAATTTTAAAAAATTTCTCGGGGGAGCATGCCCCAAACCCCCCTAAAAAATGCCACCCCGTAATGATTGCCAATTTTATATCTATCTTTTAACCCTAAAACGGAACTTATTTACTCTCCAAAATGCTACAAATTGCACTTTTAAGGTTCCAAATTTAAAAACATTTCTTTGGCGAGCATACCCCCAAACCCCCCTAAAAAATGTCACCCCTTGGTGATTGAAAAATTTATATCTGTCTTAACCCTAAAACGGAACTTATTTATCCTCCAAAATGCTACAAATTGCACTTTTAAGGTTCCAAATTTAAAAACATTTCTCTGGCGAGCATACCCCCAACCCCCCCTAAAAAATGCCACCCCTTGGTGATTGACAATTTTATATCTGTCTTAACCCTAAAACAGAACTTATTTATCCTCCAAAATGCTACAAATTGCACTTTTAAGGTTCCAAATTTTAAGACATTTTCTCGGGAGATCATGCCGCCAACCCCCTAAAGGAATGCCACCTCTGGATGATTGCCAAATTTATATCCATCTATGCCCCAAAACAGAACTTATTTATTACTGAAATAGCTGAAAATTGCAATTTCTAACACACTTAGATATAAAAATTATCACGGGGGAACATCCACGTGAACCCCATAATAAATGGTGACCTATTAGTGAGTAATATTGTGAAGCTTATAGTCTTCTGTGCCCGGCCGATATAGCAAAACAACTTCTTTCTCGTTCTTTTAAAGTGCTGGAAATTGCACTTTGGAGATATTTGAATTACACGATGTTCTTTAGGAGCATGAAAATTAAAAGGAGTAACTGAAAATAAGACATCAGCTCAGATTATCTTGAGTCAAATATAAGGAAGGGGTCATTAGAAAAAAATGGGGTAAATGATGGGGGTCATACAAAAAAATTACAGAGATTTAGGGGGGCCAGACAAATTTTCAACCATAATGACCTAAAACCACCCCCCCCCCCTACCTGATAAAAAATGAACGGTCCCTAATGTGTGATTTTTTTTCTTTTATATCAAAGAATTGCCTTAAAACGTTTTCCATCGCAAATTCATCGCTTCATAACTGTTTTTGGAATAGCTTACCTTATTTGAAAGTGCGTTTGAACTCTTTCTGGTATTTTTCTTGGCTTTCAAAGCCTTAAATCGTCCAAAAAGTACAGGAATCGTAGTGAAAATACTACTTAACAGGCTGTCATTTTGTAAATGGTCTAAGTGCATTAAGGGAGCCAGATACTGAAAAACACAGGGCTCCCGCAAGAAAGACAATAATTCTTTGATAAGTTTTGCCTCCCAAATTGGTAACTAGAACATGGACCAGGGGCCAGTTGCACGAAGACTGAATAAAGTTATCCATTGGATAAAGGCATCCACTCCATAGAATTTCTTTAGAATTTATCCACTGGATAGCGATTTATCCGGTGGATAGCGCCATTCAGGCTTCGTGCAACCGGCCCCAGACTTTTAACCAGTTTTAGATTTGTACGTACGTATACAAAGAACCTAAGTTTTAAGAACCTGCAGTTATACCAAAATTTTCTTTATGAGCGGACTCCACATAATTGCCATATCAAACTTTTGATGTCGTTCGAGCGAGGTTCCTGTGATTTTTTGCACGTTTGGCTTTTTCCTGGGTTCTACTCAATATCCAAGATGTCTGCCAGTTTGATATAGTACTTTGCTTCAATCTCTGCAAGTTTTCACCGATTATTTTATTCAATTTATGGCTGTAAATAGTAGAAAATCACCAGAAAGGAGTTCACAGGCATTACCAAATAAGTTAAGATTACCTTGTATGGTTATGGATGCGAACGACAATTTTTTTTTAAGAGAAACGTGATTACGTGAAATGATTTACGTTACATGCTCATGATTCAAGAACCTATTTTTGGAACTTAAAATATTACAAAATTAAATTACAACCATTTTCGTTGAAGTGCAACCCTCGAAGCTAAAAGTCTCGTCTAGAACCTGGCATTTTCGTGGACGTCAATCAAAAAGCCTAAAAAGTGTTCACTGTGTAACAAACGCGACAGTCTGTCTCACGCTTGTCATGCACGGTCTGTTTTTTTATTGCTTTGATGGTTGCACTACAATGAAAATGGTTATATAGAGTTAAATGAAGAAATTCCTTGAAAAGTATCAAACAAAGGCTTGACTAACTCAAAGATATCGTTCCACGCCTTTGCTAAAAAAAAGTTGAAAGCTGTAAAGATTCCCCAACGCCCGGTATAATAATTGTCGCAAACTAAATATTACAACAAAGGTTCGCAAATATAATTTAACTTTATTTTTTTGTCTATAATTAAAAACAAAACTAGCCATAGAATTTTGATAAAACTTTCTACCGTAAAACATTTTGAGTTTTTCATCAAAAATATAAAATAAATGGGGTCACCGTATTGGATTTCAAGAGAAACATTTATAAAGTATACCCACTTTTGTTAATTTTAGAGTCTAACTTTCAGAAATGGACATCTGCATTCAGTAAGATGTCTCTTTATTTAGCCTCGTCAAACCAAATATTTTAAATGTACTTGAAGGTACTCATTATACATATACATTTTTGTAAAGCAAAACATCTGCACTAAAACTCAACAACGAAAATAAATAAAGCAAAATTTAACAAAATGTTAGAATTTTTAAGAGCCTGATCGATGCTTTGAACGAAACACATTTCGAAATATCTAAAGCTCTAGTCATAGAATTTCGTCATCGATCAAATTTTTTTTTTTTTTTTTTAAAAATATGATTTCAAATGATATTATGAAATAAAAAAGATAGGTGCCTATATTGGTTTGCGAGATATTTTGAGAAATATCCTCAAAATTCAATCACGATCAAGGTTTTTGCGAAGTGTGGACTGGGACGAGTTTTTCGAAATTGTTCGCTTGAAAATGTGAAAACTATTCAAAATTTTACACTATAGTGTTTCTCAGATATTCATTAATGGCAAAAATTATCAAACTCTAAAATTCAAAATATGCATCGTACTGTGCCCAGTGCAACACTACGGAATTACCTTAAGAGCAACATTGTAAAAAACATTGAGTGGTCAGTCTTTTCAAGAATACCTGCATGAGGGTACTGTGGACACGAAATTGCAAGCATTCCAATACAAGATAATTCACAATATTCTACATTTAAATCAAAAATTACATCTATTCAAATTATTTGAAAGCTCATTTTTTGTAGAATATGTAAAGGTTGAAAGGTTCAAAGGTTTTTATTTCCACAAATTACATAAAGGAAAATTACGTGATATAAAGTTACAGCTAGCAAGTTTGATGTGAAGGATGCAAGAGAACAACCCTAGCTCTTGCAACCTTTTAGCGGCTGAAAAAGAACAAAATAAAGTTAAAGTATGAACCAGATGTCGGGGAAATATTCTGTAAAAAGTAAAAATGTCAAACTGATCTAAATAAAGGTAAAAGCTAAAGTATCTGCACGAGTATACTAACAAAATGCAAGTTAATTTTCATTAGTAAATTATATAAAGTACAAAGACAAAATCATTCTACTTCAATGTTAAAAAGTTGGTTGAAAAAAGCACATATAAGGCGCTCAATACTTATTTTACAAAACGGTATTATTGGTACAACTATCACCCCTAAATAAGTCGTTTTCCCAAGAAGAAAATTAACAAATCGATATGCAATATAACATTCAAAGAACAACATGCCGTGAAGTTTAAATTTCAAGTTACAGTTGAGGACACTCGAACCGTATACACTTTGTGCTTTTTTGATACTTTTGAGTGATATTATATTTCAAAGCATTTGAGGCAGTAGAAAACCCACAAAATGAAAAGCCAAATAAAGACAAGTGTTCATGGTTTGAGTGTCCTAACTGAAAAATGAAGTAAGGCTTTATAAGCGATAAATTGAAACTGATATGCAGAGATTTTTGTAATTCGAAACTTTATTTCAATTACTAAAAACAACAGAAAGAACATCAGAGTTTGGGCTGCCTGTGATTATAGCATGCATGGTCTTTTCATTTCTGGACCTCATTGCTCTGACGCTTGACGATTTACAGAAGATGAGGACACGTGACCTCTTAAAAAATAAAATGCAAGTAGTCCATTATATTCATTCATCGCAAAGTCATCGTTTCATACCCGTATTTGAAATTGCGTTTGAACTCTTCCTGGTATTTTTCTTGGCTACAGGAATTGTAGTGAATTGTAGTGATTCCATTATCTTTTCACATTGATATCTACTTATTTATTATATATATAACGAGACTTTCATTGCATAAAGGCCATGAATAAAACCTTGTATGCTAAATTGTTACATGTGATAAAGCAATACGTCCAATCAGAATAGCTAATTCACAACACGTAAAAAGAGGAATCTAATCAAATCACAAAGCGAGCTACAACACATGGTTTCTCGTACATTCTTGACTGGTGAAGCAAAATGGCCGAAGCCGTGGGGAGGACTACCCTATATTGACTATACGGGGATGATCCGCTGAACAGGGTGTGGTTTTTCGACCTTTCTTCCCGATTCTACTCTATTTCCGATTTAATCCAAACTTCCTGTCATACTCAGGGCCCAAAAAATGAGAGAAATTATTTTGCATTCAGGAATGAAATCGGCAGTAATAAGATAGTTGACTTTAAAAAAAAGATAGCAGCACGTGTGTCTGAATTGATATATTTATATATTGATATATTTTATTTTTTTTTTTTGTCATAAACAGGGTAACCCCTACAAGATCCCAGCGGAACACCCCTACCCAGATCTGAAGGGAGTACCCCCCCCCCCCCCCCCCCCGGGGGCCGAAGACAGGACTGCCGAGATTTGTCGCTCTAAAAACAACTGTTGAACACTTCATACGAGAACAAGAAAACAAAAATACGCTAAGCAAAACGAAACGAGATGTCGATCTTCTGGAGATGTTTTTACTTTTACGAAGTGTTATTAGATAGATGGGAAAAATTGAACCAAACAGTTGGACGAATGTGAGTGAAACTTTCTCCTTTAAGTAGACGCAAACAATCGACTGTGTAAGCTGCTGAAATTGTTCATCAAATATTTAGAATAATTTCAAGTCTCGTTACATATACAATAAACAAATTATAGCATTGAAAGAGCTTTGTACGGGATTTTATTCACGAGTTGTTTGCATCATAAACACATGCGCTCTCGTACCTCGCTCGTTCGTTTTATGATACAAACAATTCATGAATAAAATCCCGTACGTGGCACTTTCCATGAAAAAACCTCTATATATATTATGGACAGTAAATTAAAATTTACTATCCATTTGACCTGACGATGTTGCTGTGATGGCAACGAAACGTCGTCTGTTTCGTAATTTTCTTAAAAGTGTCATTTTTCTTGTAAATATGATCAATATTTCACTCATTCCAACAAAAACATTAAATGACAACTCACCCAAAGCTGTTGTATCACTCTTTTAATTGCTATTGGTTCAGCTTCGACTTATTCATGACAACAAAAAGGTGTTAAAACATAACGAAAATTACCAGACATGATTACAGTTACTAAACCATCGCTCGCGGTAGACGGTTCTCCATTCGAGTTGTTTCACGTCCACTCTTCACATTAACACTAAAGTCTTAGTGTTTTTTTTTGCGATGATCGCTCTCAAGTTAAGTTCCTTGGTATCAGTTTTTTATCTGATAGGACTTTGTGAAGCCAGTTTGTCGTGCTGTTCGTCTTGCGAGGCTACAGCATTGAAGGACAAACTGCAAGTTCTTGAAGACAAAATTGATCAGTTGATGAAAATGACAGCAAAATGTTCAGGTGAGATCATTATAGGAAGCCTCCTCAGCAATAACCGATCAGGTGTTCAATTGCGCTCTTTCACTATTTATATGACATCACCTCTTGTTGATGCGGAGGATAAAATCGCCAAACTCAATAGAAAATTTGGAAAAGTTGCTCCCATCGAAACACTTCAATCGAGAATAACCTGATTTTGATGTATGAAATGATTTTTTATTTTTTCCAAATAATATTCAGATCGAATTTGCGTTTATTCGAATTCCTCCGACAACCAAAAAAACATGCGTTTAAACAATAGATTTTTGAAGATCGTTTTGATATGACGTCATAGTGATTTAGGGCAATTCCTGCAAGAAACCAAACTCCAAACCCCTGGAAGTAACGGAATCTTTAGGAACCGTGGAATGTAATAGCGAAGAGTATCGTCACATAAACTTTTTTTGAAAATTCAGTAACTTCAAAAACTAATAAAAAATATGAATTAAGATGTGAATTAAATTAAGATCTAAAAAAATGACGGAGATTGGTATAAGTAATTGAATGTGAAAATAGAAAACCTTTTTGTATTCAAACGCTGATTTAATTTGTTACCTAACAAGCATTTATAGATTTTTTTGTAAAAATTCATTTTTTCCCATCATTCATCTCTTTTCTCTTTCTGCATATTATTATCGGTGTAATTCAAAGCAGAATTTTATCACGTCTTTTCTTCTCTAACACTCTATTGGTTAGCCAGTGTTCGTGTAGGAAGTCTGAAGTGACGAAATCTATATTAACTATGAATGTAGAACTGTCCTAATTTGCATAAACTTTAAACTCTATTTTCTCCAATATAAAGTTGAAAAATTCTCAGTTTTTTTATGGAAACAGTTACACATATACGTTTGGAGTTTTAGTAGCACTTTTTAAAATTCGAAATCGTGTTTTATCGGCGCTATAAATACGCTGCGTCGATTTGTATCTATATCTGCCGAAAAAGAATCTCCTTCTCATTTTATAAATACTACTTATTGATCAATTTTCCGGTCATAATCATAAGCATTGGCCTGAGCATTTGCCATATATCGGCTATAAACATTGGTAGCATTTAGAACCCTGTTATTTATGAATTAAGAGATCGTCCATATAGCAACCAGGCAGAACCAGGCAGGAGGTGATAAACCCCATGTCGCCAAACCTGCCTATATTTGGCTCACATGTAGCACTCAGTCAGCATAGTATGTGGTAGAAGTTTCAGATCATGGTATTGCATAATCACGGAGTTGACCACCCCCCCTTGGTTTTGGAGCATTTTCAGTAAATTTCTGTTATTTTGGAGTGAAATTTTGAAAATTCATAAAACAACAAAAACATATCTGACTGCAATCAACTTTCTGCTATTGACTACTTGGCATTTGGTCTTACAAATTATGGGCAAAACAAAGATGTGAATTGTTTGTGGTTGTCATGACAACGCCATTAAGAAAGTACATTTTTCAATTTTTCAGCTACGATTCATTTTAGTAAACTTTGCACACACATAAATCGCAAGGCCAACTTGATGATAGCAAAATTGACTTATAACTAATAAATATAACCCTTTGGCTATGTAGAAATGTAATAAAAGTGGTGGGTTTTTTCTTTAAATGTTCTCGGTGAAGCATTCAATATACCTAATATCCAAAAATTGCATATTTTCCATAAATTCAACAAGAAAAATAAAATATAAAGCGAAGTCAAAACTAACAACAATCACATAAAATGATTAATTGGAGATGTGCATAACGAGTTTTGAACCAAGTGGGTACCAAAAAAAAGCATTTTCAAGACACAAACCTCACTTTAATTAACGTCCTATGACCAATTTATGGTTGAAATCGATTCTAATCGTTTCTATAGATTTCGTATATTTATACGACTTTAATATAGCGACAATGCACCTCAGAATGTTCAATTCATTAACATGAATTAATTTTGTGCATTATGTTTGAAAATCTTTGGGGGAAAATGAGAAAAACTACATTTCTTTTTGCGTACCGTTTGTTTGTTTACAGCCGCCATATTGAATAACTAAGGAAGCCCACGCGCAGTACAGGAAGCCCACTCGCAGAGTCGAATCGACCTGCGGATTTCTACTTTTTTCCACCAATTTCAGCTTATCTATTTATTTATATTATTCATTTACTTATTTGATTCACTAATATATTTTCTCATTTATTCATCTATTTAACTATCTTTTTGTTACATTAAGTTATGAATTCATGTATATATATATAAATTTTTTCATCTCATAATTTGTTAATTGATTCATTCGTCATGTTTTTTATTTGGTTTTTATTTATTCATTTATTTATTCATTCATTTTAAATTGATTCATTCATGATTTCAATGGTTCATTTATTCATTCATTCAATCATTTATTCATTTTTTCACTTACTCAATCATCATAGCGGAGCTCCGCGCGGGCCGAAGGCCCGCGCAAGCGGAGCACCATAATTAAGAAAATATGGTAAACCATAGAGCTCAGTTCAGATCGACCACAGGAAGCCCGGAATTCCAAATTCCGTACAACGGCGTCCGTCCGTGTACTGCCGCGCAAAGTCGCTGACCCGTTTCAGTGGGCGCAAAACAATTTTTTTTGCAGTTTACTGAAATTTTTCTACAAAATGTATTTCTGCATTGGACAAAGAGCATGAAAATTGTAATGCTAAGCTGACGGCTTAAAGAGGTTTGACTGCGAAAGGGATACAAAGGCCGCGGCGTGAAAAAGAAAAATATCTACTATTCAATGATGAAAAGCTTCAAAATATTCAGTTCACTGACAAAATGGATAAAATTCGCTCGTGGCGCTGTTTTTAACTATTCAAATGTGAAACCATGCAGAGCTGTTAAAATTTTATTTGATACTTCATTCAATAGTTATTCAAAGCTGAAGATTTTACAAGTTGTATTTTCTGGAAGGGTTTATTTGACGGCAAGTTTGTCAGATGGTAGTAAAAAAGGCCGTATTCTTCGTGTATTCTTCGTGGCGTTTTTCAATCATTACTGATGGACTAATCTACTTTTAAAAGTAAAATCAACGGCGACAAAACGTTCATGAAAACAAAACAAATATGCGCTGCATTTGCAGCAATTCAAAACAGATAAAAAGCAAGACCTCGCGAAGACGACTCACGAAGATAACTTCACTCTGTTCATTCATCATTTTTTACAAGCAATTCATAACACGGAGAGCTTTAGGATCAATACAGATTTATCAACTATTCACAACAAAAAGATTTTCATACCAGATGTTTGTCAACAAAGTAGGACTGCCAGTTCAGGGAAGGAATGAAAATGCAAATTTTAGCACAATGTGTGATCGACCAACACAAGCTTGCCATCGCCGTTCAGTTGAACTGTGTGAACCTTTTAGAGGCGTAGAAAATGTTTTTTTGCCACTTTTAAAATTCTAAAAACATGAACAAGCTTATTGCAATCAGAACTGAGGACGAAAAGTTCAGTGGAAAAGTGACAGTACAGGACAAGAAACGTGGCGCCGGTATGTTTACCTTTTTTGTCGATCTTTAATGAATTTCTTTTTTATACCATTCACATGAAAGCAGTTTGCAATAATTATATTTACTTGTTTTTGTAAGATATTTTTCAATCGTTGAGATCTTTATGTGTGTATTTTTAATTTAATTCTTGTAATTTTTTGATTTGTTATTGAATTGCAAAAACGCTTGTATGAATTTGTCATTGTACTCATCTGCAAGTTAAAATTTCAAAAGTTCATACTAGCTATTTTTTAACATTTGATAATTAAAAATGCACAACCGTTTTAGATAGCTAAATAACCAATAAGTAATTCAAGTGAAATTTTTTTCGATTTTTAAAGCGAGAGTAAAGCGAGAAGCGCGCGAGGATTTGTTTACAACTCAAAGAAGCCATATTAGTGCTTTTCTAACTTCTGATTGGACAATCAATTTTGATTGACAAGTGCTATTTTTACCATGCATAACAACATAACCTTTCCATAACCTTATGGAAAAGGAAGCCAAAAATACGGTCAGATATTTTTCGCATGTTTGTGCATATTTCTTGGGTATAATAAAATGATGTCGCATGCATAAATATTTCAATTGATTATATGATTATTTGATCATGAGAAACCAACATAGCAAAAAATAAAATAAAAAAAAGGGAGAGAGAAAATTATCCCTCACTTTTTTTTGCTGTTATTTTCTTTTTATGATTATTTGAATTGATACATTAATTAATTAATTTATTTGTTTGTTTACTTTTTTATCTATAGTCATTTTTGATTGATTGATTATCAACAATTTGATAATTGGTAGTGAATGAACAAATGAATGAATGAATGATTGAATGAATAATTCATTTCATTAAATTGGAGCTCCGCTATTAGGTTTACCTAATTTTTATATTAGTTTAATAAATCAATGAATGATTGATCAGGAATGAATCAATGAAGAAATGAATAACGAATAAATAAATAACTGACAAATTAGTAAGTTAGTAAATCAATTATGTATTAAATCATTAAAACATAAATGTATATATGTTGTTTAATTTATGTACCAGTGTCCGTTTTCAAACGCACATTTGTGATCGCTCTAGCAGTACTTTCAACCCCAATTGACGTAAGAGTCTTTAAGGGACGTACCATTAAAAAAGGTTAAGTGAAAAACAACAAAAATTCAAACACGGTTTTAAAGTAAAAAAATATACATCCAAACATACAACCAAAACTTGCAAAACAACAACAACAACAAAAAAACAACAACAACAACAACAACAAAAAAAAAGAACACAAGAAAAAGAAAGAAAAACATACAAGCCCAGCCATCAGAACCAAAAATGAAAGTCCTTTGAATGTCATACATCTCTTTTGCGGTTTTGCTTATTTTATCAATGCTAGTATTCAATAATTTCTATGAGCGCAAGATATATTGCCGTTATGTGTCAAAGTAAAGAAATAAATGAATGAATGGATTCATGAATGAATGGATGAATTAGTTAATGACAGAATAAGTGAGTGAGTGAGTTAATAAATGAATGAATGATTAATTGAATGAACAAGTAAATGAATGAATGAATAAATGAATGGAAAAAAACAAATAGTTTAATAAATAAAAAAAATGAAAACAAATTATGAATTAATGACTTGATAAATTAATAGTAGAAAACATAGATAAAATACAAATTCAACAAATAAATAGATAAATTGAAAAATAGTTAACTCAGTCATTCTATCAATGAATAAATAAATGAATAAATGAAAAATTAAATTAATGAATCAAATAAATAAATGAATAAATAAAAACCAAATAAAAAAAACATGACGAATGAATCAATTAACAAATTATGAGATGAAAAAATCAAATAAGTAAATGAATAATATCAATAAATAGATAAGCTGAAATTGGTGGGAAAAAGTAGAAATCCGCAGGTCGATTCGTCTCTGCGAGTGGGCTTCCTGTATTGACCGTGGGCTTCCTTAGTTATTCAATATGGCGGCTGTAAACAAACAAACGGTACGTAAAAAGAAATGTAGTTTTCCTCATTTTTTTGCCAAAGATTTTCAAACATAATGCACAAAATTAATTCATATAAACGAAATGGACATTCTGAGGTGCATTGTCACTATATTAAAGTCGTATAAATATACGAAATCTATAGGGACGATTAGAATCGATTTCAACCATAAATTCGTCATAGGACGTTATTTAAAGTGAGGTTTGTGTCTTGAAAATGTTTTTTTTGGTACTCATTTGGTTCAAAACTCGTTATGCACATCTCCAAATAATCATTTTATGTGATTGTTGTTAGTTTTGACTTCGCTTTATATTTTATTTTTCTTGTTGAATTTATGGAAAATATGCAATTTTTGGATATTAGGTATATTGAATGCTTCACTGAGAAAATTTAAAGAAAAAACCCACCACTTTTATTACATTTCTACATAGCCAAAGGGTTATATTTATTAGTTATAAGTCAATTTTGCTATCATCAAGTTGGCCTTGCGATTTATGTGTGTGCAAAGTTTACTAAAATGAATCGTAGCTGAAAAATTGAAAAATGTACTTTCTTAATGGCGTTGTCATGACAACCACAAACAATTCACATCATTGTTTTGCCCATAATTTGTAAGACCAAATACCAAGTAGTCAATAGCAGAAAGTTGTTTGCCGTCAGATATGTTTTTGTTGTTTTATGAATTTTCAAAATTTCACTCCAAAATAACAGAAATTTACTGAAAATGCTCCAAAACCAAGGGGGGGTGGTCAACTCCGTGATTATGCAATACCATGATCTGAAACTTCTACCACATACTATGCTGACTGAGTGCTACATGTGAGCCAAATATAAGCAGGTTTGGCGACATGGGGTTTATCACCTCCTGCCTGGTTGTTATATGGACGCTCTCTTAAATAAAAAAACACCGTCCTTTTCCAATATCTGTTTGATAATTCCTTTTAAAGCACTCTTGCCAGTATCGTTCGATTTTTCTTGAGATATAGTGTAGATGAGATAAATATTCAATTAAAAAACAGTGCGCGAGCGTCAAATATGAGCTTTGAATAGATAAAAGACCCAAGTAAAGACTGACTGATCGAAAAAATTAATGTCTGAATAAATAAATACATGAATGCATGAATGAGTGGACGAAACATTTTTTTAAAATGTATAAAACTTTTTCACGGTTCACGACGTATCTGCTGTGCAATCTCTACTTGCACTCTTTCCAAATTAATTAAATATTTTCCTTGTCTCTCACAGGAGATGACGATGTTGTTGAACCTTGTTCTCGTGGATGGTCCTACTTCAGCGGTTCTTGCTACAAAGCAATGGGCACACTAGCAACTTGGCAAAGTGCTCGAAGGTACTGTCAGTTCCTTGGAGGTGACCTTGCCGTCATCAAATCAGACCAGGAGAACAATTTTGTTGCAAATCTGGCAAAATCGCAGTCAAGGAACCCATACGTTTGGATTGGACTTTTTCGAGGTAATTAACAACATTGGAAAAAATCCCTTATCGTGGTTCCGTGGATCTTAGTGTTCCAAACCCAATAAATTTCAATCGCTTTTTTTTCAATCAATTTTCAAATCAAAACAAACGCGGGCAATTAAAATATTCCAGGAAAGTTTTCTTATCCAATCAAAAGATTTATTCGTTACTATGCAGTTTGAGCTCATTAGTGTGCTAACTGTGGTTGGCCAAAGAACAATAAAATTATATTTTCTCTCGTCTCTGTCCACGCTTTTTTGATAAGGCATTGTCTAAAAGCTTAAATTCAAGTAACTTTTTGGTCTTTTCCATTTTTAACATTTTATTGCTCGTATTTGAGATGGTAGCTTTTAGGGGGTAAAGATCAAGACATGCATTATGACGGACTTCTGGATGTAATTTTGTGCTTTTTAAAAATTCCGACGAGCATCCCCGCCCTAATCCGATCGGAGTCCCCCCCCCCAACCCCTCCCGGTGTAAAGATACCAACTAATTAGTACAAAAAAGCGTCCAAAAAGGTTTATCAGCTCTCAAGGAAAGTTAGCAAGCAGTTGTAAATGTAAAAATAAGTTGGATAGATATTTTCCCGACGAATGAACAAAGTCCGGAACGTCAGTTACCAGTACTACCATTCAATGGTGTTCAACTTATTTTTACATTTAAAATTGTTTCTCTAGAAACACCGACGCAGTCCTACCTAGTAGTTTTTTTTGCCTAGTTTTCACCTCTAAGTTAGCAAGCAGACGTACTCTGGGTATATCTTGATACCTTAAATTAAATCAAAAACTCATATTTAAATGCATGTTAAAACAACTTAAATCATCTCTCCTTTAGATCCTTATAATAAGTTCCGTTGGATTGATGGCACCTCGCTGACTGGACAATATTCCAACTGGAACACTGGAGAACCAAACAGGGTATCAGAAGAATGTGGCATGATTTACTCAGGCACCTCTGAACATTCCAAATGGAATGATTCATTATGCCCTAGAAAGCATTTTGCAATGTGCGAAAAGGGTACAAAATATTAAAATATTTCAAGAGTTAATGACCAATAGAATAAAAATTTGAAAGCAGATTCTGAAATATTATGTTATATGGGTTGCTATTCATTGGCCCATTTTTATGTAATTTAAAGCTTTATGAAATAATGAAATGTTGAAATAAAAGTGATTCACATATTCATAGAGTCATTAATTATAACTTATTATCATATTTATAACCTAGTCTATTTAATCTAGTTTAGAGATCTTGTAATTGAACTTCAGTACAACCACATGTAAGACGGCTGCAACGAAGGCTAAGTTGACAGTCATCCTATGAAAAAACTGTTTTCGTATTCGTTATATCGTTATCGTTATTTTGAACGCTAACATAACATAGTTTGTTCATATAAAGTCTGGGATTGAAAAAGGTTTATGAAAAAGCTATAAAGAAAGAAGGAAGAATAGCACAAACAAAAACGATATAAAAACGCTTAGTATTAATTGGCTATATTTCAACAAATTTAAAACTCCGCAAATTAAAATAAGCTCCACTTGTAAAGTGGAATACAGCCATAAATATGGGAGAAATAAAACACGCGCGCGCGTGCTTTGTCGAGAAATAAAGCACGCGGGGATAGGCAGAACACGAGAGAAGTGCTAGAGAAGCACGACGCTTAGCGGAGTACTTTTCGTACTTCGTAGAACTTACCGTGCCCAGTGTAATTGAAATGAGTCTGGGTACGAGAATAATGCTAATGATTTGCCAAAAACGTATTACTAGTTGATAATTCAGCGACTATCATTAAAACAAGCAATCAATGCTAATTTGTTAACCGTTTAAATAATTTGTATAGACTACAGATGTTGACCTTATCTCAATCATGAAGCCTATGCTCTCAAGGCATTGTCGGATTTTTTTGTGTGCAAGTAAGTGATGATAGCTTGAGAGCATAACCTTTTTGATTGATCTGGATAAATTTTGCAATGTGCGAAAAGGGTACAAAATATTAAAATATTTCAAGAGTTAATGACCAATAGAATAAAAATTTGAAAGCAGATTCTGAAATATTATGTTATAAGGGCTCTCATTCAAAGAGAACATAATGCACTGTTGAAATAAAAGTGATTCACATATTCATAGAGTCATTAATTATAACTTATTATCACAATTATAACCTAGTCTATTTAATGTAGTTTAGAGATCTTGTAATTGAACTTCACAGTAGAACCACATGTAAGACGGCTACAACGAAGGCTAAGTTGACAGTCGTCCTATGAAAAACAGTTCTTGTATTCCTTTTTTTTTAATCGTTATTTTGAACTCATAACATAACATAGTTTGCTCATATAAAGTCTGGGATAGAAAAAGGTTTATAAGAAATACAAAAAAGCTATAAAGAAAGAAGGAAGGAGAACACTAAAACAAACGATATAAAAACGTTTAGTATTAATTGGCTATATTCCAACAAATTTAAAACTCCGCAAATTAAAATAAGCTCCACTTGTAGAGTGGAATACAGCAATTCAATATTGGAGGAATAGTTACTTTTAAACAACTAGAGCTACTACGTAGAACTTACCGTGCCCAGTGTAATTGAGATGTGTCTGGGTACGAGAATAATGCTAATGATTTGCCAAAAACTTATTACTAGTTCATAATTCAGCGACTATCATTAAAACAAGCCATCAATGCTAATTTGATAACCGTTTAAATTTGTGTCGACTGCAGATGTTGACCTTGTCTCAATCATAAAGCCTATGCTCTCAAGGCATTGTCGGATCTTCTTGGCTTCAAGTAAGTAAAAATGATAGCTTGAGAGCATAAGATTTTTGATTGATCTGGATAAATAAAGATAAATTTATTGGGACTTGAATATTACAATAAATGTGCGTAGTGGAGGGACAGTGTCCTTTCAAAACATTTTGACTTCATAAATTCAATATATTAACTAAAAAAATATCTAGTAAATGAACTAAAATAGCATAGTAATAATGTTTATCTTTGTGTTTTCGTTATGTGAAGATGTTTTTTAAAGACTAGAACCCTAGCCTCCTCTCGCATCCGTTTTTAGTGTCGGGCTTCCTGTCCCTCCCCTTCATTGGTTAAAGAAAACAAAGGGAATTGAATGTTTGGCTAGGACGAGCAGACGTTTGTGGGGAGGGACAGGAAGCCCGACACTAAAAACGGATGCGATAGGAGGCTACTAGAACCCTACAAATCCTAATAATACATTTACACAAATGTTCATTGTGTAGTGGAGTTGAAATGATAAGGTTTTTATGCCCTCAAGAGTGAAGATCCTCACTAAATTGGTGATTTGCCCGATGCTAGAATTATTTTTAGACCAGGTATACGTGCCTGCATCTTGTAACGATAATCAGTGATATATAATTATCTATCCCTGTCCTATTATTGTTCATCCGTAATATCTTAGTTTTGACAATATTCCAATATTCTAATGTTCCAATGGTTCTACTCTTGATTATTATGCTCTCATCAAAGATATTTGAGGTGAAACCAGTGCTATTCATGAAATCCTCTATCAAATTACACTGGGTACGCATATATAATCGAAAGCTTTCAACGAAATCACGACTTTAATATTTGACTGAAGTTGTGTCTTTGCAAGAACCACCTGATCCCATCAGTGTTTTGCTAAGATGTATCAGTATCTTCTTTTAGCCATACTAGCCACAAGTGCGGAGATCAGAGCTTTTATAATGCCATGGAGAGGAGAGAGAAGTCCGTTTGATGGCTTCACGTTTGATGGCTTCGTAATGGACTCACGAATTGTCTTTTTTTCTCTGCTTTTTCTATATATCTAGTTTAAGTAGTAGCTGTAGCTCATGTGGTACTTGTAGTTTCTGTAGTAGCTGTAGTAACTGTGGTAGCTGTAGTAGCTGTTTTAGCCGTAGGAGCCGTAGTAGATGTAGTATAGCCATCTTTTTTTCCATATCTATAGTTGTCGACAACGTAATAAATAATTTATCCACACAGACGAGAAAAAATTCTTATACAAAGTACGTAGTCGCAAGGGAAACTGATGATAGTCGTCGACAACTGAGAATTTTCGCGTTTAGTAATGTTTTTTAGATATTTTATTTTTGGTTTTCCTTTACATCTATACATCTAGTTGACTAAAATAAGTTGCCGACAACAGAGGGCCTCCTCTGGGGAGGGCCTTCATAAGTTTGTTCTTCGGAAATCAAAAACTTGAGCAGAGCTATTTCACGGAGATTTTTTTCTACAAAAATTCTACAATAATGATTATTGTAATCTGAATGCTCACAGATATAACTACTATATAGACGCCACTTAGAAATATCACGAGTTAGCTTCGTACTGTACGTACGTTATTTTACCAGTGTTAGTATAAATTGTTTGCATGTAGTAGTGGTTTTAAGTTTATAATACTACTAAACCACGGTGACCACTGCGCATTTTATCTAGACATGTTTTTGTTTAAAGTGCTTGTAGTATTTATAAAATAAGAATGAGTGTTTTCTTTTTTCTTTTAATTTGAGTGAACATGCGCAAGTAGTATGCGCAACAGCAAGTGTCTCTAACTGCCTTAACTTGTATTTTACAGATCAAGTGAAACGACCACCAGTTCAGGTCAAATCTACTAAAGATAACCCAATAAAAGGTATATAATAAGATTTTCCTTATTTAGATGACGCCATAAGACTCTCAACTATTTGATCTTTTGATGTTTACCGTTGTAGAAAACCTCTAAAATAATATTGCGAAAGTAAATCACATTGATCTTGAAAATATATCAATCGGAACACACAAATCAAATCCCTCGCCTCCCCTACCCTCGCATACATTTGTTTCAGTTTCATATACACTTCACATAAAGATGGTATTTTTTACATGTGTGTGTCTCCTCATTTTTGTTAAAATAACAGATTTAAAACAAACCTTTCTTAGATGGAAACCCAAAAGACGTCATCTGTCCATCAAGCTGTAAATATCTTCTGGAAAATGGCTACCTAATGCTAGGCAAAGATAATGTCAATCTTAAAGGACTCTGTGCAGAAACGGTTAATGAGTATTGTAAGTTTTTCACACTTTGTTTTATTTGTTTTTTCTGTAGCTTGAACAAAGAGACTTTTAATTTATCAATCCCCGACCGTTTTTTTTCAAATTGATAAAATTGATTTTTTTGTTTAACAAAGATTTCTCTATTAAATGTCTGCAGGTCTGTCTGTCTCCTCGCCGTTCCTTTTCGAATTTCTTTTTTCTGTTTAACAAAGATTTCTCTATTAAATGTCTGTCTGTCTTATTCCAGCTCCTAAATGTACTTCTCAAGCCCTTGGAATGGAAAATGGTGACATTCCAGACTCACGTATCACAGCTTCAAGCTTTTATCAAGGCATATATAAACCCGAACAAGGTCGATTGAACTTTACAGGAAAGGAAATATTTGCGCCTTACGGAAATGGAAACGAATTCTGTGCAGCTTGGGAACCTGCAGAACGGAAACATGGGGAATGGATCCAAGTGGATTTGGGGGAAATAATGAAAGTTACTGCAGTGGCAACACAAGGCAATGGTAAAAGCACCATTTCAGAATGGACAACTAGTTATATCCTGCAGTACAGCAATGACGGGCAACACTTTGAGGATTATGATGATGGAACAGCATTTACAGGCAACTTCGATAGAGATACAGTGGTAAAGAACCGTATCGATCCTCCGATTATTGCCAGGTTTATTAGACTTGTGCCAAAGACTTGGAACAATTGGAATGCACTTAGGCTGGAGCTGTATGGATGCTCACAAGGTGACGTTACATCCTATGCATTCATGTCATAATTTGTGTACCGCTGAACAAAAATCAAGCTTCGGTCTTCAGTTTCTTTGCTTTGCAATCAGAACCAATCTAAGCCATAATTTTGCAGCTAAATTTTATTTCCTTTCAGATGTTTTTTACAGTCCAGTATCAGTGAACGACACGTGTACTGAACGTCCACTTGGAATGGCAAGTGGAGCGATACCTGATTCAAGCATAACCGCCTCGTCGTACTACTATAATATAGACTACCCTTACGAGGCTCGCCTGAACAACAAATTCAAGAACCGTCTTGCTACTGGTTCATGGTTTGTAGGTTATGATACAGTTGGTTCATGGATTCAGGTTGATTTGGGTGATACTACAACGGTGTCTGGGGTAGCCACCCAAGGTAAACCACCACTCGCTGGTGAATGGAGCGGGCATGTTAAAAGTTACAAGTTGGCTTACAGTAATGATGGTCAGGTGTTTACTGAATATCTGAAGGGTTTGGTTCTTGATGGGAACGAAGATCGCCATTCTATCGTCAAGCATGATCTTTTCCCTGTAATCAAAGCTAGGTACATCAGGATATATCCACAGACCTGGAATTATCAAATAGCATTGAGATTAGAACTCTATGGTTGTAAGACAGGTAAAATGGATGGATAGCATGTTTGTTCTGCCATTTTTATGCGTCTCACTCTACATGATTTTTGTTGCTTCATCCGGCTTATCTAGCATAACTACTTCTAATCAGGACAGATCAAATGATTGCAGCTACACCACCCTATTTCAAAAAAATTAGGAAAAAACTGACGAACAATAAAACCCGTGATAAGAATTAGCAATTTAAGAACATTGAGGTCATTTTGGATTGTAACACGGCGAGTTGTGTAGTTGACGTTTAGGCTGCAATGTGAAGACTACCTGATGAATACAGAGCGTAGCCGAAACGTGAACTCTCGCCTTGTCTCAGCCCAAAATAATCTCAACGTTCAGTTACATTGGCCAAACACGAAGCCTCAAGACTACTAGAATTAGCAACGATTTATTTGGCTAGGTCGATACATCATTGTAGTACAGCTTTTAAAAAAACAATTCACTGATTAAGAAGAGAACATTTTTAAGGTAAATTGTGAAGCAGTCATATTTTATTATTAGGTTTCCCTTCCAAAGGGCGTTTTCATGTACTTTGAAGGAAATATACCATGTTCAAATAAAAGTGATTTGCTATTACTTTCCCTTTTGTAAGTATTCATTATTTAATCTCCCTAGGAAAAGCTTTCTCAAATCTCAAATCTAACTAATCGCCCCAATCACTAATGCATGTTCAAATCATTATGGCGTAAATAACTTACCAAAATCTGAAGAAATTTATTATTACTAATGATGAGAAATGTAACTGAACGTCCAAGAAAAGATCAAAGAAAGAGACTGACAATGTTAACTATCTACTACTGCTACTGCTACTGCTACTGCTACTGCTACTGCTACTGCTACTGCTACTGCTACTGCTACTGCTACTGCTACTGCTACTGCTACTGCTACTGCTACTGCTACTGCTACTGCTACTGCTACTGCTACTGCTACTGCTACTGCTACTGCTACTGCTACTGCTACTGCTACTGCTACTGCTACTGCTACTGCTACTGCTACTGCTACTGCTAATAATAATACTAATAATTTATTTCTTGTTAAGCGCATCCCAATATTTCTCGATGCGCTTTACAATTTATCAAATGTTAATTTACAAAATTATAATAAATGATCTATTCATTACAACGGAAAAAGAATGAGTTGACAGCGCGCGCGCTGTTATATCATCGGATCAGAGCGCGCGTAAGATCGAAACCTTTTGTTTGAAAATAAAATTGACGATAGCGTGCGCGAGCGTGCACCATTGTGAAATGGTTCATAAAGCCCGCCGCACACGGTGAGGAAATGCCTCGCGAGCCATTTCCTCACTAGCTCGTGAGACAAAATACTCACCGTGTGCGGATAAAATTCGTCATTTTTCACCGCTCGCGAGACGTCTTGACGATTTCAAACACGCTAGAAAATTGACTCAGCACCTCGCGAGCGGTGAAAAATGACGAATTTTATCCGCACACGGTGAGTTTTTTGTCTCGCGAGACAGTGAGGAAATGGCTCGCGAGGCAAATTGCTCACCGTGTGCGGCGGGCTTAAAGAAGAACCAATCATAGCGCGCGTAATAACTTATTTATGTTATAAAGCAGCATATTGCCCTGGTAATAGCTGCGAAATTGCCTCGATAAGATTTGCGGTAAAATGGAAGGAAGATATATATAATAAAAAACCGTTATTGGTGCATTCACACGGGATGTACCCTGTACAAAAGAATATATCACATGCTATCGAGGCTTAGCCTGAAAACATTCCCAAGGGATGTACCCTGTACAAAAGAATATATCACATGCTATCGAGGCTTAGCCTGAAAACACATGAAACGGGACTATTGAATTGCTAGGAACGGCCGATGCATACGGATTTCCAGTCAAGATACGAAATCCGCCATTTTCTTTGACAACGAATGAATTTCAACAAGTGAAGCGCGCAAAGCATTGTGGTTTACTTAGATTCTTTAAAATTCAGCGGGCTATATACGAGTGTCCTGGGTTAGCTCATATAGCCCGTTAAATTTTAAATAACAATCCAATTCAATTCACCAACTGTAGCTATTCCCTGCTGAATATAAAATATCTTCCCGGATATGAATCTAAAACTGACTTTCAACAAAGCTGGTACAATAAACTCAATTTGTAGTTTATACTAATGAAGTTGAATTACAGATTTTAAACTGTGAGTTAAATGAGCAATTTTGAAAAAAAAACATGCGAGTACTTGCGGATTGTTCGTTTTTCGTTTCCAAACACACTTTCTTTGTCTTCTCTCAAGAAACGTTCATTTTCGCTTTTAGTCGTGAGATGTATATACTTATTGTGCTCGAAGGTATTTCCAAATTAGTGTAAGATTCAGGCGAATAAAATATATTTTGCGTAATGATTATATCATCCTCGTCACTGCATACTTCGCACCATAGTTTTCGCTGGGAGTGACGGACAAAACTAAAACCATTTTTGAATATTTACTAACTATACATTAATTAAATGCACTCTAAGAGCGCATGCTTTGGTGCAAAAGTGCAGTATTAAGTTGTTGGTATTTTAAATGATTTGAAGTTGCAATAGATAACGTAACAGTTACAAACAATGACATGAATAATAGTTTCATTAGACTCTATCCACAATTCAGTGCAACATGTTTTCTTTATTTTTCATGATTATTGTAGTTGTTGAGTTTGGCAACATGAAGAACGTTAAAAATCCCATTAATATATTAGTACATGAATTTGTTGTTTTTAATTTAGTGTACCACCTTTAAATTTGTATAGACTGCAGATGTTGACCTTGTCTCAATCATAAAGCCTATGCTCTCAAGGCATTGTTTGTCGGATCTTTTTGGCTGCAAGTAAGTGAAAATGATAGCTTGAGAGCATAAGCTTTTTGATTGATCTGGATAAATACAGATAGATTTATTGGTACTTGAATATTGCAATAATTGTGCGTAGTGGATGGACAGTGTCCTTCCAAAACATTTTTTCAATATATCAAATAAAATACCATCTGGCAAATGAACTAACTGAACTAAAATAGCATAGTAATGATGTTTATCTTGTTTCGCTATGTGAAGACGTTTTAAAAGGCTAAAACCTTAGAAATCCTAATAACTCATTCATACAAATGTTTATTGTATAGTGGAGTTAGAATGGTAAGGTTTTAATGCCCTCAAGAGTGAGGTTCCTCACTAAATTGGTGATTTGCCCGATGCAAGAATTATTTTTAGACCAGGTATACGTGCACGCATCTTGTAACGCTAATCAGTGATATATATCTATCTCTGTCTCTGAGTATGATTGTGCTGTTTCGGTGTTTCGGTGTTTAGTAACACCCCGTTAATAGGGCGATAAGGATGACAGTTACGTCAACCAGATTTAATGTTAAATATAGGAAAAACGCAAACTATTGGAATTCACATTGTGCAAAAATAGAATACGTCTAAGCCAGGTTGAATAATCACAAACGCGTTTGTTTCAAACATGATTTTACGAGAATGACCACCCTTGAATTTTTATTGTTTCCTGTAGACCGTGTTTTTTTTTTTTCAAAAAATGGAGTTGATAAAATGTGATATTTTTCCTTTGCTGGTTTTCCCACGTTCTGGGAGAGGATTACAATGATTGGTGAAAGGGTTAAGTATCCATTATTTAATCTCCCTAGGAAAAGCTTTCTCAATTCTCAAATCTAACTAATCGTCCCAATCACTAATGCACGTTCAAATCGTTATGGCGTACATAACTTACCAAAATCTGAAGAAATATATTATTACTAATGATGAGAAATGAAACTGAACGTCCAAGAAAAGATCAAAGAAAGAGACTGACAATGTTAACTAACTTCTTCGCAGATTTCATTGCTAATAATAGGACCCACTCGGTGATTTACCCTAAATCATGCAAAGTGCAAAATGTTGACATCACTATATGCAGAAGTATAAATCACATTGCAAAAATAGATTTTTTAAATAATGAAAACTATCACTTTTTGCTTCATTACAACGGAAAAACAATGAGTTGACAGCGCGCGCACTGTTATATCATCCGATCAGAACGCGCGTAAGATCGAAACTTTTTGTTTGAAAATAAAATTGACGACAGCGTGCACCAGCGTGCACCATTGTGAAATGGTTCATAATTAAAAGAAGAACCAACCATAGCGCGCGTAATAACTTATTTATGTTATAAGGCAGCATATTGCCCTATAGACTTTCTCAAAGTCCTTCGTCTCATTCCCGCGCGCGCCTTTAAAAACGCAGGAACCCCAATCAAATTTTCCCTCTTCTGTGGAGATTCTGTGCAATGTACGCGCGCTTGCTTGTTGGGCTTCCTGTGCTTTTAGCGCGCTGAATTTAATGACATTAAAATAAATTCATTATGGACCATAAATCCTCTTCAAAATTCCCTGTGAATATCAGAGAAGGTCGACTTGGGCAAGTCTAATTGCCCTGGTAATAGCTGCGAAATTGCCTCGATAAGATTTGCGGTAAAATGGAAGGAAGATATATATAATAAATATATCTTATTAGACAGTTGGATGTGGAATATGGCTGGATATTTTTACGAGTCACGCTGTATTTTGACAAGCCTTCAGGCGAGTCAAAATGCAAGTTGACGAGTAAAATATCCAGCCATATTCCACATCCAACTGTCTAATAAGTTATTTATTATCCAACTATCTCGTAAAAATGAAAAAAAAGGGTCGAAAAAATCGAAAAAAATAGTACTGATTTTCATTTCCTTAAAAAAAATTAGTTGAACATTGCGTGACGTACGTATTGCATTCTGATTGGCTCATTTTTCATACAGGTCAAACCGGTTTTAGCAGCTCACACAAACACGCCGTTTTAGCCGATTATCAAACCGCCACTCATTTTTTTAGTTGATCCAAATGCATTAACTTACAGTTGACTTTCAGTTAGACTAATCCTATTCATACAACTGATCAAATCAAATCATAGCAAACCTAACTCTAATCCCAGCGGATTATTAACTTTTAAGACTTTTTACGCAACGAAACTGCATGCTTGCTGGAATCACAAACAACAACACCAACATAACCATCAGGAGAACCATTAGGACCTGTTTATATGAGGCGAGCCAGTTAAGCGGGCCAGCCCACTTAGCCGAGATGCTATTTAACGTTGTTTAGGTGGAGGCGGGCTTACCCGCTAAGTGAGCCATCCAGGTTGACGACTTTTTCTCAATGTTTTATTTCGGTAAACCGGGCTGGCGTGTTTATATGGAATTTTTTTCCAGCCCGCTTTGCCGGGATCTCGACAATTTCAAACGAGATCTCGGCAAGGTGGACTGGAAAAATTCTATACTAGCGCTTCTTCTCAGAAGGTGAAAATGCTGCGATTTCATAAGTAACGCAAGGATAAAGGGTAGCAAAAGAAAATGTCAGGTATTTTTTAGATTTAATAATTTTTTTTTATCACAAAACAACAACTTAATTATAATATATAAAATCTATAAACTTGAAACAGTAATTATAATAAAAATATAATCATTAAAAATATAATAAAGGACTGTTGACCCAGATCGATAGGTTAGTTATGTTTTGCATTTCTTGTCACGACTGTTCTAATCGTTGGAAAAAGGACTTCATCAGGAAAATAGTCCCAAGAAATAGTTTCCTCATCGGGTATAGAGCGATCTTCAAAAGCTTTGAGATAGATAGCATCCCCTTCGATCAGAATTTCGTCAATGTTTTGAGATTTCCACGTTAAAATATCGCTTGAATTAGCCCACAACAAAGCTGAAAGACTCATGAAAGCACACTGCCTTCCTCTGGAAATATCGCTAAAACGACTATCACCTTGATGAATACTCCCACGAGCGAAAACTACACGAAAAAAAACATGAGTATTCGTTGCAAAGTATCTTCTACAAAGTGCAGAAATCCAAAAGAACGACCTCGTGTTTAGATATGGCGTATGTCATTTGTTGACGACCGCTGATTACGTAGCTACTATACCGCCGTACAGCCCAAAGATATTGACCGCTGATCAATAGGTACGCCGTAAAATTCATCCATCGGCACAAACAAACTTGAAAAAATCGACTTTTGAATCGGATATTATCGTGCGACACAGAAAACCCGCAAGGGGAGTTTTCAGTTGAAATAGTCTGCTGCTCGCTCGCTTCGCAGCAATAAACACGTCTCCGTGATTATTTCCCAAGGAATGTTGGATCTGTCGAGATCTCGGTAAAGAGGGCTAGCCCTTTTAACCGGGCTGGCTCGCCTCATATAAACAGGCCCTTAGACCGATTATGTTGTTGTAAACTAGTTAATATATTAGTTATACAAATATATGAGCACGTGGAATTTTTTTTCTCTTGACATTTCTTATACTCGACATAGTTTACATTATCAATTAATCGATTTTTTCAATATTCCCTTGATTAAGTGGCGTAGAATGATCAATGAATACAACTCCAATGAACTGGAAAACTGCTATATCGATTTAATTTTATAAAGATTCACATTCGTTTTACTCGTTATTTCCTAATAAACTGAAAAATAATGTATTCGTTATTTTCACATTTCTTAAGAATAGAAGACTTTACTCTATCCCTTCTAAGCCCCACCCTAATCCACATAACGACCGCACGAACCATGACGTCGATGAATATCAAAATTTTTAACTGAAAGATAATTTCAGTAACTGAAAAATAACTGTAACTGAAAAATAATGTTCCTAACGGTTCCTTTTTAGGGTTACGCCCCTTTTTTAAAAGTGTGCCCAAGAGATGCTTAGACTACTAACGTCCGGTCAGACCATAGTTAATAGAGGGAGATGGTTAGGAAAGACATAACAATAGATTTCTTAACCATCTCCCTCTATTAACTATGGTCAGACTCTAGCCAGCAAAACCATTCAACCACTGTATTGTTTTTCAACCATTGTATTGTAAGGTGCTGTATTGTTCTATTTAAGGCTGGTGTTGACTATTGTCATTGCGTATCGAGTACTGCGCATGTTGCTGACAATGTGTGAAAACAAACACTTTCAAAGGCCGACCGTTTTCTGTGAAAAACCGTCCAAAAGCAAATTTAGCGATCATCCATTCCCCATGAAGGTTTTACTGCGACAAAAATATTTGATATTTGCAAAACTGACTGATCACTCAACAATCTTTCCCGAGGCGCCATTTTGAAAATCTCCCACGATGCGTTGTTAGTCCATCCACTGTCTGGGGAAGGGCAGTTATTTTTGGGAACTTTAATTTTTCGCAAATTCTTATCGTTCTATTATACGTAGATAATAGGAATATGACTTTGAATTTGTTAGTTATCACTCGGCAAATGATGTTTTTTACTCTTTTAAAGATAGCTATTTTTGGCCGTTTATGTAACCCTGCAAAACATGGTGAATTTGAAAAATTCGTACTCCTATGGAAAAATAACAATGACCATAGAACTGTGCCTGCAAAATGCCCTGATAATGTTCGTTATATATATGCAAAAGATTGACAGATCAAATTTGCGTTTAATGCTTTGTTAATTTTTATCGAATTTTGTTGTCAAGAATGCGTTTTCTAAAAGCATTCTATAATTTTCAAAAGTAGAGATTTTGGAAATGCATTGAGAATATATATTATCGCTGAGATCCGACGTTTCGGAGTCATCCTGGCCCCATTTTTCAGGATAATGGGGTCAGAATGACTCCGAAACGTCCGATCTCAGCGTTAATATTTAATCTCAATGCATGCTGCAATTAGCAAGTTCTTGAAAATAATATTTTTAAAACGCAGACAAGCTTTTCTGTATGTAAAAAGGCAATTTGACCTGTTCAAGCTATATACATTCTCAAATCGGAAACTCGCCGTTTTGAATTGTTTCACGTCTGCAAATGAAGTTGAAATGAAAACACCAAACCCAGCCACTTTATTTTCTTTAAATCAACATTCCACAAGGAAAAGTAAAAGATACAATAGATGTACAAATAAATACTTTCAGGTGTTAACTGAAATATATTCGAAAATGTTTAATTTAGCTAATGTACAAAAAGATCTTGAAATATAAAGAATTTTTTTTGCACTTCATATTCAACTTTATTGAAAGTTTCGTTTTACTTTTATTTGTTTTCTTTCTTTTTGTTTATTTTTTGTTTTTCTTTTAAGTTTGGGAGTTTATAGTTAATTTATGAGGCATTCCTGAACAGTATCGTATTTCAAATACCGCGCGCGAATTTCTGAATAACATACCTTACTTGCCATTGATCTTCTGGAAAAACGGATCCCGTCACCCTCACATTTACATAGCGTTTTCGTGTAAACGCTTATCGTTTTCGTATCGTTTTCGGTAGCTTGAAGAGCGTCTGTAAGCATTTTGGTGAATAAAAATTTGAATAACTCTCTCATTATGACTGAACCAAAGTGATGACTTCAGCTTTTTCGAAAATAGCCGGCTAAAGCGTTTACACGAAAACACATAGCCGTCGTTTTCGAAAATATCCACTCTGAGAGGCGTTTTCGAAAATAGCCGGCTAAGTAGCGTTTTCGTGCAAACGGTAGGCCTAAACGGATAGAAAAAAAATGTGCGTTTACGAAAATAGCCGGCTTCGTGTAAACGCTGCCAAAGTTTGCTTATGTAATGTTTAAAAAATCTGACCGTTGTAACGCCCACAAATGTAATCCCACCCACAAATGTAATCCACTGTTACCCACAAATGTAATACAACGTTACTTACTTTGAAACTTGTAACTTTGTAACATTATCTGTTTACTACATGATTTGCATAAATTTAAATACACTAACCTGCAAATAGCGAAGCTAATGTAATGAAATACTTTTATTAAATAAGTTCAGCACCACCATTATTAAAAATTATCAGGGGAATGAAACACTTTACATAACAGTAACAGCCAAGATGGAAAGATTGTTCTGCGGAGAAAAGAATATCTAACTAATCTGAACATCCACTAATCACAGGGTTTCCAAGGCGGGATGAGGCAAAATCACTTGGAACGCAAATTGCATATTCACCCTAACGATTGCACTGTTACGTTTTCCTGTTATAGGCCGGAGCCAAATAAAACGACTAAAGACATCGATGGTTGTCAAAATGTACATATAAAATGTTTGCCATTGATGTTGACGGTTCCTTTTTTCCCCATGTCAATCAAATCAGTCTAATAGCGTACTTGAATGTTGCTTGTACGGACAGACCTTAGCACTGCTTTACTACTAAAGCGAGCAATTCTTTCGTTTGTTTTTGTGTTAAGTTTTGGATAGTTACTCACTTAGCCCACGCTAACAATCTTTCAACGTATGATCAAGCTTTCTTGCACCCGAGTCTTTGAAACGTGCTTTTTTCTTCAACAATCTCCTTATTAAAAGCGGAAATAGCCCTTAGAACGAGTTTGTTGGTAAATTGTACTGACTTTCAGATTTTGAATGATGTATATCTTAATTTATTCAACTCGAAAGGTACTAGGATTTTTGGCGTTTTGAAAAAGGTCATCTGTTTTGCGTTTCTAACGGAAATGACATCATCTCATACACGCAACATGCTCATTGAACAATATCTGGTTTATATACTTCCGGTTTACAATTTTCCAGTTTGAATTATAAACCCTAAAACTTGAACCATTGTGTTTGTTGATCGATACGCATACAATAATGCTATACGTGCGTTCACTTTGAGATCTACATCCAAAATGAGTACTACAAGCACAATTATTATGTGATCTCGTTTAAATCAGACTCCCCTAAGTAGTTTTTCATATTTACGGGTAACAGGGGATTATATTTGTTCGTAAGGACGATTACATTTGTGGGTAGGATTACATTTGTGGGTGGGATTACATTTGTGGGCGTTACACCGTCAGTTTTTTTGCCCGTGCATGAACCTCGTAAAAAAATACGAAAAGAGACAAAAATGTTTAACAAAACGGTGTACACGGATATAGAAAAAGAAGGATTAAAACACAAAGAAGAACAAAAACACAAACGATATAAAAACCTAACGTTAATTTTAATTCTTCACAATTCTGAGAAAGAATAGACAGAAAATCTCAAATAGTATTGTTGGTTTGGTTTGTTTCAGCTCGTATCGTTTTCTCCCGACAATCCCGCGTGTTTCTAATAGAGTATAGGAACACGAAAATTATCTTCTAATGCTTAATTAGAAAAATCTCGGTTTGGAAAAGTTAATAAGGCATTCATATGACTTTTTTTCTTTACACAACTATACAATCTGATTCTATATAAATCATACAAAATTAAATACAACTATTCGGGAATCGACTTCATCATTATCCCGTCACAAATATTATGACAAGTCAGAGGTAAAATAAAATTAAGGTGGTGTTTCATTGAGTGCACATAATGGCAGATTTTACAAATCTGTGTCAGTTGCGTTCGCACGGGACTCGTTTATTTTTTTCTTTCTTTTTGAAAATAATCATTTCTATGATAAGCACGTGCTTTTCATGGTCAACTTTTGCTGTACATTCAGTACATTTTACAATCGCAATTAACAGCTACATTCACTATTTCACTAGAAAAACGGCACCTTCAGTCTTTGGTTTTTCTCGCTGTAAAGTCGAAAGGCGATCTGCCACTTTCAGAAGGGCAGACCTGACCTCGTTTAAGTCATCATCGGCCATGTTTCAATCCTCCGTAAGTGCAGCATCCGACCCGAGGGAATGATCACGTGTTTTTGGATAAGACAAAAAAATGTTGCTTTGGGGGAGGGTTTATGTGACTTTGAGTTCCACAGCTATCCATCGGGGGTACGGAAAGTTACCTTTTTCTCCCGTCCCCCTACCCAACAGTGTTGGAATTGGTATTTTATGAGCCCGCGTTGACTGGACGAAAGTGGCATGCGGAAGGATGTTCGATTGTGAGAAAGTTGAATGTTGAATTCGTTAAAGTACAAAGTTCGATTGCAGAAACATCGACAATATTCAGAAAACTTGCAAGTCGGACTATGAAGCAAAGGATGTTGGATTCTTGAAACAACAAAGTTGAATGTCCAATTATAAAAAAAGGTCGAATAGAAGAAGTACAATGTTGAATTGAGCAAGTCGAATTTTGGCGGAAATTGAACGCCATACTCGTTCCACTGACCTAAGCGACTTGGACTAAGTCTAGTGACTGTATCACTCCTAAATCGCTAAAATGTACTTATTGTAGTATTTGCTTTTCATTTCTGGACCTCATTTTTAAAAAGCAAATAATGGGATATGGCATCACGTGACCTCACTTCAATCCACTTTACAGGTAAATTTGAACAAATTAACATAGTGCAACTGCTTCGTTGCTGTTGCAAGTTAGCCAGTCAGTTTTTTCACGCTCACTTAAAGGAGTGCACTTTCTCGGCTCATTCACAATAAATACCAAACACAATCCCAACAGCGTAGATCGAAAAGTTCTTAAATTCACAGGCTGCATAGCTATCTACAGACGAATCCCATACAGCACGGCTTGCAAACCTCATATCTTGATCATTAACATCACCAACAATTGCGTGACATATGTACTTGTAACGTGGGTAACGTAATCTTTTGACTCGTTCTTTAAGCTGGTTACACAATGCTATGGCCAAGTCTTTGCAAAGGTTTGGCTCGTACGTTTGATTTTCAAGATTTTCATCTAGTACTTCTTGGATGATGGCTTTGACTTTGTATTCCTGTTGACAATATTTTAAAGCAGGAAATGATTAAGATTCAATTTTCTATAAAACCCTTTTTTACGCAAATGACAAGTCCTTGCGATCCTTTTACGTTGGAAAAAAAGGTGGGTTACGCTACGGCGTTAAACATATTCTTAGCATAACAATCCTATGAGGACACTACTCCTTCTAAAACAGTGTTCACTAGGACCTTTTGCACCAGTTGCAATTCTCTCGCGACAATCGTCATGCAGTCGCATGCCGATATTTTGTGCATAAACATCAAAACGTGCGCAAAGTTTTGAAAGCCTCAGTTATTAGATAGTTCTCGTAAATAAACGAGAGTGCTATTAGAGTGTGAATATATAAGAGTGTGAATTACAAAGACTGGGATCACTGCTATCTTAGTTCAAAACTCAGCTATTTCTACTATGTTCTTAGCAACAAAAAAACATTTCCATTTGCACTCAGTACTAGGCCAACTTACGCAAATAAAATACCATACTCAGTAGTGTGCAAGCATTAAAAGTGTGCAACATAAATACCACTAAATGGTGCTATTTTATGCTAATAATTCTATTGTTTTCTTTTTTTAATTAGTGCTATTTACCACTAAATAGTGACAACTATTGCACACTCTTAGTGCGTGCACTCTACCACTAAAAAGTGCTATTTTATGCTAATTCTATTGTTTTCTTTTTTTTAATTAGTGCTATTTACTACTAAAAAGTGACAACTGTTGTACTCTTTTAGTGCGTGCATGCACTCTAAGAACGTTGAGGTTGTTTCGGTTTGAAGCACGGCGAGTTGTGTAAACGTTTCAGCAACGCTGTGGTAGATTTCAACACAGAATGCCGCAGCATAGCCGAAACGACAATCTCACAACTAGCCATGTTTAAAACCGAAATAACATCAATGTTCTTACATTGACGTCCGCACACGAAAGCCTCAAGACTACTGAAAAACCATAAGATTCTTAAAGTAGGTTCTTTAACTCTTTGCTGTGTTAATTATTGTTCTATGAGACTGCGACTAAAAAAGGGAGAGGAGAAGTAAGCCCAATGCCAGCGATTCAATCTTTTACCTTACCCTGTCTTGATCGTACGGTATAGCTCTGTAGTTGATTGGGGTTCCTGTGTAATTTTCAATTTTTTTTTTTTTTTTTTTTTTTTAAATTTTCATAAGTCCTTCTAACAAAAATCAAAATGGCTGCCAATTTGGTAAAGTTTTTCACTGAAATCTCTGTAAGTTTTAATCTAAGTTCCCCAAGAATTGTGGCCGCAGATAGTCACTTCCAAATAAGGTAAGATTACCAAATATGGTTATGGGTGCGAACGACAGCTTTTTTTGAGATGATGATTTGATATGTTCCGACAAGACTTACCTGAAATGGTTTTACAGGCTTCATAACGTACGGTCTAGCCATATTAACAATAAACTCACTCATATTAGTCATTTCTCGCTCTATTCGACTGACAGGACTAATCGACCGGCCGTCATCTTGATTCAGTTCCTCCGGCGACCACGCATGCGTCAACTCATATTCTCCCCAGTCTCCACGCTTTCTCCTTCTAACCATCATCGCTGCGGATTTCTCTTTGATGTCTTTGGAGATTTTTGTCGCAGCAACAATGCCGTAGATTGAGGATGGGTTGGGTTGTGTGTGCGTGCTGACATTTTGTTCTTCTTGTTGTGGTTCTGACGGACTTGGTTTGGATAATGGTTTAAGAATCGACTTTGGTGGTTTGAAGTCATTTTCTTTTATTGAAAATAAACTGACTTTTCTCATGGTAACTCACTAGGAAAAAAACAAATAATAAATTAATTAATAAGTTAATAAAACAATTACAAATTGAATGCATAAAAGAATAAATGAATGGATGTATGGACGTATGGATGGATAGACTGAAAACAGAACCAAGAAAAACAACATACAATATAATGGACAAATCATGCATGTTTAAATCACTTGAACCATATTTCCATTGTAGCTATTAATGATAACCCCTCCCCACCACTCAGCATTTTTATGATATCATCTCAGCGTATCTCTATCTCATACAGTTTAAAAAAAATAGGTGCTTTATACACTTAAAAACAACTTGTATACTAGCGAGTAACGTATGCGTGTTCTAATAGTATACTCAGTAATGCCTGACATCTATCCCACATGGTTGTTCTTTTTAAATTTAGAGGTATAAAAACCCTTTTTGAAGAACCTGTGCTCGGTCGCTATTTATGGTCTAGGGGCCGCCTAATTTCTCCCTCATTGACCCTGTTCGAATGGTTCGCAGGGCTAGCCTTATTAGCTTGGTCTGCCACTAGGGATAGCGCGGCTGTTGTCGAAATCTCCGGCCTATACGTAAGTGCTGCAAAGCCGCCATGCGTTGTTCAGCTTTATATGTGTCTGGAGGCATGGTCTGATGTTCTCTTCAAGTGCAAATTAAAAGACATTTACTGGTAAAGAAGAGAACATCAGACCATGCCTCCAGACACATATAAAGCTGAACAATGCATGGCGGCTTTGCAGCACTCCCTCATGAGTCTTCAATTGGTAAAAAAAAACTTACTTGATATTGCACCGTGGCTTTGTAGAATAATAAGAATAATATATGCAATTTATATAAAATTTGCCACTTTCAAGGTCGGTCTGTAAATTATACTTTAGCGGGGAGAGCAGGGATAAAATGCAGACTGGCTTTATTTAAAATGTTAACTGCCCTTGCTTTCACTGGACGCCGATCTGTCCGCAAGGTTAAGAAATAATGAATTAAAAGACTAGAACTATGCAGACATTTTAATACTATTTCTTGCAATTGACCAATCAATTGATCGTGAGACAGTGGGCATCGTTACATCATGGTCTACCATCTCCGGGCGGGAAAGATGATGCGAAGACACGAAGACAGAGGGCATACAACAGGTTTGGCGGGACACGGGATTGGCCTTATTTTGAAGGCAGGACTCGGGTAACGAGCTAAAACTGGGACGGGATGCGGGATAACAATAACGAGCGGTAGCGGGATATGATGGTTTTCAGGATAGGGATTTGGGATATCTATACGAAATATTTTTGGCGGTGGGCGGGATATGAATTATCTTTGTGAACTCCTAATCAAATTAGGGTTTGCCGAAATATGGAAAAAAAATGAACGGGATAGCGGGATCTGAGGACGGCGTATTGTGAACCCTCAAGACATGCACTCGCCGAATCAAGCTCATTTTTGTATGATAAAGATCGCGCGCTATAGCATATAAACTAACTGCACAACTTCAACGTAGTTCTTTGTAATTTGTTTTCGTTTAGTCTTTCGATCATTTCGGGAACATATATAAACTGCATATAGAAGCTATTTTAACTGAAATTCAGTTTGACAATCAGCGAAGGTCAACGAGCGTTAATTTGCAAATCTATTTGAATCACACCATAAAAAAAGCTTAAAAATACAATTTCTTTGAATTGTTTGAAAGAACAATATTTTATAAAGATTTGTGACCACTTACCCTTAATACAAAAGTGGAAGTTGCGGATGCCAGCAGAGATGTGACCAAAGCGTTTTCGTAAGACCATTTGTTTTCCTCGTGTTTTTGGTATGCAAACTTGTAAAGCTAATCCTTTCTTATCTATAAAAAGCGTTTACGCCATTGTTTATGTCAAACTTTATTTACTTTTTCATTTAGCAATGTGTCACCCATCAAATTTGATTTTCATTCAGCTGTAATGGTACCCAATCTCTGTCGGTCGTAATGATCAGTCATGCGTGTGGGCTCCCTGTGGTGTCCCGATTTCTAAAGTTTTTTTTTCAGATGGTGCAATTAGCATCTAAAGCTATGTAAAAAGATGTCTAATTTTGAGGTGAAATGGAGAGTTATGACCCTGAAACTTTTCGAATGTGCTCAAACAATTATTTTGAATGTTTTGTGTAAGTAAGGAGGTATTTGGATGTATTTTTCGACGCGTCGTTGTGGAAACGATTTGAGTACGTGACTGACCACGAACTGAAATGGCGACCTCTTCACCGTGAACGAAACACACCATGTCGTATCACAAAAGTAGCACTAGTATTCTTAGCTCTCTCGACAAGGATTACATAGAAGAAGGAAGAACTGACATATACAAATGGGGCGAAACAAGATCCACGAGAAGAAGAGGAATGCATGGTTGGGCATACGCGTTCAAAAAGCGTTTCATCGACAAAAGTGTAAGTGGCCCGGCGTCTCTGTATTTTTACTGTGGTGCATTGCGTCATTCAAACTCTGTTGATCAGATTTTCTATTAAATCAATTAATTTTTACAATATCACTTCTGTTTTACAGCTTTTGAAAAGCTTCTTGAACAATTTGACCGTCTCGTTGTTACTACAGCTCATTTTATCTGGTAAGTTTCACTATCGATATCTGCATTGATGAGTTGTTCTTCTCGACGTTCGAATCAACACGAGACTGATAAATAACTCATTTGGAACAGCTGATCAAAAATTCCAAAAACATGTGATTATAAAAATTCGTCGATCTTTGTTTTGTTTGAATTTATTTTTCTTAGCAAACATAAAATCACGATTTTGAAAGTGTAAATTTTAATTTTGTAAAAAAACAACCAGTTTTAATTATATGTTTGTGTATTGAGACCGTTTTATATTACGTAATTTATATCTTACACAAATCTAGATACTTTTCTCACGTTTTACAAGTTTCGTGTAGTGTTTCCACTTTAGATCAATCGCTTTCATTTATTTTGATTGAAATGTTTGTGTATTTTTTTATGCAGTGATAATTGCTCCCACGATTCTCTCACCTCATAATTTTCATCTACAAATATTTCTAAAGTAAATCAGTATTTTGCCGAAATTGTTTTCCTTCTAGATAATGTACTGCACTGGATGATGTGTAAGAATAATTTAATAATTTTGTAAAATACGAGGTGCTCAGTTTTTTTTTTTTTTTTTAATGATTTTTGATGTTTATAAATGCTTGTTATTTTTGCTCTGTTCTATTTCTTATCACGTTTTTATTTAATCTATAATCAAATCAATTTTTACCTTTGAATAATGAAAAACTTCTATTCTGATGTATAGACACATAATTTTCCTCTACTTGTTTATGTAGTTGTTTTGAACCTGTGCAAGTTTCTAGACATGTGCTTTTATAATTTTATCCATATGAAGTATCATCATGGCAGCTGTTCAAACCTGTTTTACTCCAGTCAAACTGGTTTGACCAGGTTTGAAAACAATCCTCAATTTACAAGATAAAGATTTTGGAAATTGATTCAACTGAATATTTCCAATTTCAAATAATTGTCTGTAGTTTGGTCATTAAGAAGTAACTCTTGACAAAACTTGAAGTTATTAGTCATGGTTATTTGGAAAGAATTTTTCATCTAGAAGAGTTGAGTCTTTTTACTGTCATTTGTCGCTAATTTACATGAAACATTAAACATTTTACATTTTGGCATGGAACGGAATGAAATTATCACGTTTTGGCTTTGTTTAAATAGCATTTGCAGATTTTTATCATTAAAGTTTATTAAGGGTCCTGACCACTTAAGTAAAAAGTTATCAGGATTTTTTCTTAGAAAATATGTTATAAAAAAATTATCGCTGAATTGAAAAATGGAAAGAAAAGTTCATTATCCCGCACTTGCAAGATAATGAATTGAATAAGTGTTTTGATGATTTTGAAGAAAATATGCAAAAAAAAACAACAAAAAAACAAAACATTTTGCACAAATGAATTTCTTACTCATAAACTGATAAAGCTCTTTTTGTAATTTTCACAGAAAATCTCAATTGCTTCCTCAATCAAAACCAAAAACACTTACCGTAACTGCTTCTTTATTTTGAAAACACATCAGGATTTTCTAAAAGCTTGAAAAAAAAAAAGATTTTTATTAACTAGTAGACAAGATCTTTCAGATAAAATAAAGCAAAACATTGTGCCAAAAACGGGTTGTTTTGGCCAGTTGTAGCCTGAATTTCCTTATAATGTTTGAAGAAGCCTTGTCTCTCCTTATAATGATTTTTGGCATGGGTGTGGAGTTTTTAACATCATTTGCTCAAGGGCACAGGTTCTACCGTTGTAAAATAGCCAGGACCCTTAAATGCTTAATGGATAGAGTTTTCAAGTAATTTTGGATAATTCCAATGTTATGTTTTATTTGCAGGACTATGTACTTATATTTGTCAAAGACTAGGTAAGTTTAAGTTAAAATGTTTTCATTGTAGCTTTTCAAGTGGTTGAAAGATAGACATATTAGATTAAAGGATAGCAATGTATCATCAATATGCACCTGTATCTTGAATTGAAGGGGGTAACAACCATCAAAGGCAGGAGTTTTTAGCAGAGCTTACAATAGAGCATACTCCCAAATTTTCAAAAGAGCAACACACACACAAATAACAAATAAATAGACATAAAAATGATTGGGGGAACTGTAGAATCCCAGCCCTCCTGTTCTGCTTTCTTTCATTAATACATAGGGTGGTCAGGATACTAAGCCTAGCTTACCTAATTATTTCATATCAAACAATTGAATGCTGTTCGCGCAGGAACCCTGTGTTTTTTAAATTATGGGCTTTATTCACAAAACCGAGGCTGCAAAGTTGATCAAATGTGACGGACATTTTGAGTTTTTGGATTCTCTACAATATCTGGCAGTTTTCTCCTAACTTTAAGCCTTTAACTCTAAGAAAAACGGCAAAAAAGAGTTCAAGCGTACTTCCAAGTAAGGTAAAATTTACCAAATATGGTAAAACAAAATATCCGATCGAACAGCACTTTCACTATTATAGCAATTGTTTGATATGTCAAATGTAGACATAGACATAGTTGTAAAATGTGTCTGGATAAGTTACACACCGTATAATGAAGTAAGCAAAACAAAGACATACACAGAGATATATATTTATTTAGTACCTCATATATTACATGTTTGTAGTGTCTTTGGTGGGATCCCTTTGTCAGTTAGTTAAATCCTAGTACTAGTCCTGTTGGGATCCTTGTATATGTTGTTATTTATCTATTTTCAATCCAGTATTTGTTTTTTCAGGTCTTTCTATGGATGTCCACATAGCATTGTTTGTGTCACCCATTATTTTTCCACTTGCCTTTTCTATTAATGGTAGGTATATTCATTCATTAATTAATTAATTCATTTTATAATTGAAATATCCATTCAAGCATTCATCTAATCAATCATTCATTTAATCATGATTTCTTTATTTTGTTATAATTTCTTTATTTATTAATGATCATTAGATTGTTCTTTCATTTTATTTAATAGTATTAATTCGTTCATTTATAGATCTTCAGTAATGATTAATAATACATGATCATTCACAAATGGATATTTTCTTGATAACTGTTCTTAGATTTATTAAATGACTAACAATGTTTTTTTATACATGTAATCTTTCATTTATCGTGGATACATCAACTTTCTTCATTTTTTGGAGCTAAAACACTAATTGTGATTCAAATAAAACTCTAACCTTCAACCAACTGCTTTCAAACTTTGTCTAAACCTGTTGTGTTAAAAATGTAAGTTCCTTACCAAAAAAAACTATTGTTTAAAACATGTTTCATCATGTTAAAAGATGAGAGTACTTGCTAATTGTCAGACATTTTTAGTCCTTCATCAAAGAAAACTTGCATAATCATACCAGTGTTTATACGAAACATGAAGATAATTAATGGGTGGTTGTTTTCATGTAGCAGTAATCGTCGGGAGTGAAAACTCAAAAATCATGGAAAGCATTAATTTCATGAATGATATGTGTCTACATTTGCAGAAAACAAAAACTTTTTCATTGAATGATTGTGTTTTGTTTTTTGTATAATTTATCTTTTTCTTTGCTTGTTTGCATCCTGTTTAGTCTGCAGTCTATTGTTGTTATTGGAAGATATAGTTTAGTATGTCAACTATCTGCTATGACTGTTTAATCTAAATAAATGAAATAAAATGTGGTATTTTTTCAGCTGATTTTCAAAGACGAGAGCATGTGTTAGAGGATTTAGCATTATTCAAAGGAGGTTTAATTGTGTTGTTTTTCTGCCATAGAGACTGGCACATCCCTGCAGGTACGAATTCAATTTATCTTCAAGTTGATTTTCATGTAATGACAATTTCTGTCAGTAGCAAGATTGACAAACAGACAGACAATTCATACAGGTTTATAGACAGACAGACACAATACAAGCAAACGGACAGACACGACACAAGCAGACAGACAGACACAATACAAGCAGACAGACAGACAGACAGACACAAAAGCAGACAGACAGACACAATACAAGCAGACAGACAGACACGATACAATCAGACAGACAGAAAAATTTACAATACAAGCAGACAGACAGACACAATACAAGCAGACAGACAGACACAATACAAGCAGACAGACAGACACAATACAAGCAGACAGACAGACAGACACAATACAAACAGACAGACAGACACAATACAAGCAGACAGACAGACACAATACAAGCAGACAGACAGACACAAAAGCAGACAGACAGACGCAATACAAGCAGACAGACAGACAGGATACAAGCAGACAGACAGAAAAATTTACAATACAAGCAGACAGACAGACACAATACAAGCAGACAGACAGACACTACAGACAGACACAATACAAACAGACAGACACAATACAAGCAGACAGACAGACACAATACAAGCAGACAGACAGACACAATACAGACAGACAGAGAAAAATACAAGATGACAGACAAGCATACTGAAAGACACTCAAAAGCAGACAGAGAAACAGAGAAACATACAGGAATACAAACAGACAGGCAGAGAAGCAGACGGACAGACAAACATGCAAAGAAACAGACAACAGACAGACAGAAACAGAAAGACAACAGGCAGACGGATATCCATACATTTACTCCATCAAATTTGTTTGTTGTACTGTGTTTGTATGTTTTTACAGGTCTTGGTCAGGAATTTCTTAAAGCATCCACCAATAAGCTGAAAGGATTGATATTAAACATTAAGGAATATTTATTAACTGAAAGTGAAGTTAAAAGAAGTTTTATTTTACAAGTAAGCAAAAGAACCCTTTTAGGCAATGTGAAGCATTGTGTTTTATTGATGTAATCTTGTTGATTATAAATTCGGCTAGTTCACTATAGCATCATATCAAAACAGTCATCAAAATTCTATTGTTTTAATGCCAAGGATCATTATTGTCGGAGGATTCACCCTGAATATTATTTTGCAAATATCAACACAGATATTTCAAAACCAGGCTATTTTAGATTGCATTGTTCAGTGTTTCACTGTGAGCAATTTTTCTATCCATCTATTAAGTTTGGTAATTTTATTCTTCATGCAAACAAGTGATGACGTTATAGTGAACTAGAGCAATAAATTTATCAGTTGTGGAGTGGTATGAGCTTGGATTGATATCTGCTCTGGATACTGTCTGAGATTGTATTTGTCTTGCTCCTGGTTTGGTTAAAATACAATTTCCAGGCCATGTTTTGATTATAGCCAACAGGCTTTTCTTCTAACCAGTTTGGATTTTTTATTGAGCTATTTTATTCAGGATGTATTTGGAACAAATGTTATTTTTTTTAACTACAAAATAACATCAGAAAACAAGCAAATGCACAATGAATAAACAAGATTATTGAGTATTCCACGATTGACAGTAAATCAGGATGTAGCGATACTTTATGTTTATAAACAAACAAATTGTTATGCTAATGTGCCAACCAGAACAACAATAACGGCCAATCACTGTCTGGTTGGCACATGAATAACAAAGGGTTACGTCAGCTGAAGTATCACTATTCAAGATTTCAAACATCTCCAACAACAGATTTCACTTTAAGTGAAATATAAAGGAAATAAGCCATGTGGGTCGGTTCATGAAAACTGTGGATTGAGCATGTGCAGTAGACAAGTTGTGAGCCGTGAAATATCCGTTAAACCTCGATGGATCTATGCTTGATATCATTTAAAAGTTAGTTTCTCCAATTTTACAACCATTTTCATTGAAGTGCGACTCTCAAAGCTAAAAGCCAACAAAGTGTAAAGTAGACTGTCGCATTTGTTTCACAGTCACACTTTGTTGGCTTTTTGATTGATGTCCTTCAAAATGCCAGGTTAAGCTTCGAGTAGCCTGCGGAGAAAGCTGGGGTCGCACTTCAACGAAAATGGCTGTAACGTACAAAAGTAATGAACCAAAACTTGATTTTGTTTCAGGTGATTTATGAAGATTTTAGTGATATCAGTCAAATGAATGAGAAGATTAGAGTGGCTTTGAAAGATAGCGCATCATTGATACAAAGACTTATACACTGTCACAAGTATGTACTTTTACAAGTGGTTATAGATATTGCGTGACATTTTTATCCCAGCGCTTAACCAATCAAGGAATGTTATTCAAATCAACGTAAAAAGGTTTTATGATTGGCATTAGGATAACCATGTCACACAGGATTTCTTATTAATATCATTATTCCCTCCCCAATCCCCTTCCGTGTACCAAAATCCCCTCCCCACCCTCAACCCAAGAGCCACGATGTGCAGTTGGCTAATCATTATTGTGCTTTTCTTACACAGTTTAATGTTCTGGGCATTTGAAAGACTTCGTGTCATACGAGAGTACCGATCACCTCGTGGGATTCGCTCATTTACCAAAGTGTTTATCTTCGTTATGCCTATTCTAATCTCGCCGTATTATGTATTTGTTGGAATATCGTCAGGCAATACTTGGAGCCCCTATTATATATCTTTAGTGACGACATTTGTGTTTGGAACACTGCAAGGGGTACAGGATGTGTTGGATGACCCATTTGATGGTATAAGTGAAGATGACGTCAATCTCGGAAGTGTAAGTATAACGATTATGCTTGTTTATCATAGAGTAGTATTCACACCTAGATTTTCTTTGTATTTTACGTACGTGCAGCTGAGAGGGGACCCTTAGAATATGTGTGGAAATAACACCCTCATTCCACACGTTATTTTCGCGTTTTCGCATAATAACTACGTGATTGCGATGTCAAGAACTTGATGAGTATATGCTCTTTGTAAAACGTGCTCACTCGCTGTCTACTGCGTACTTGACAAAAAAATCTAATAAGATATACTTATTCACTCACGCATTTGTTGCTATAATACAATATGTGCATATATTTAATCAGTAATGCATGTGTTGATAATTTTCTTTGCAGCTTGAAGACTGGACAGCACATTCTCTCTTAACAAACAGAACCTACACAGTCGGCCGGTTCACTGTCACTGCTTCGGTGAAAACTGAAGAACCACCAAAGCCGGAGACAGTAACAGTTGAAAGGAAAATATCGCGGAGCCCCTCGTTCAGAGACAGAGTAAATGCACCCTTAAGATCAATCCTTAGACGAGCTTCAAATACTCAATACGAATGTCCAGAGTTTGATCGACCAGGCGCACAGTTGAGCACAGTAACCGAAGAGGATGTCGGTGCATTTTTCCCAGCTGGTATGGTCCAAAGTCTTGAGACAATGAAGCAAAAGGGCATGACAGGAAGTACGACTATCCTACCGGGTTTTAACTTCAAAGAACACAAAGGATCTCAAGATGATATGTTTAACGAGGTTGATGGGGATTCTAATTTTCCGAGTCTTCAACGCAGTGCCAGCACCTCTGATCTAGCTGAAGCAGCTAAAAGGAGACGTGCATATAGGCATAAGAATGTCTCGTTTTCACAAGATCTAGACGACGACGGGGGTAACAATAGCCTTGAGAACTCTTTAAGTGCAGGTGATGAATTCCCTCTTCTTCGAGACTCTGCAAAACTGCAAGCAAGTAAAAGAAGCCAGGCTTTGGAGCCAGATGCTGACAAATTCTCTAAAGAACTTTTAGATTCACTTGGAAAGTTACAAAATGCTTCAGGGACAGAAAGAGTTTCTCCAGCAAAAATGAGCTCAAAAGGTAACATGCCTCCTTCGCTGGCGTCTCTTTTCCAAGCCCCGACATCAAGAGACAATGAATACCCAGACCCTACCCAGAATCATCACAAGTCTCTGGCAAGTAGTAACAATGCTACAGCTGCTCTTTCCCAACCGTCAAAATCTTCAAAAGAGAAAGACTCTTTGCCATCAAAGCAAAATAAACGCAAAGCTTCAACATACTATTCGACTGAAGAAGAAGACAAGATTAGAAATGAATTAGTCGAGAAACCACGATTTTCTGTCTCCAAGACAGACAGTGACTCAACACAAAGGAACTCCATCACAACTTTTGCAGACGATGATCAAGTCGAGTCCAAGCCCTCGCGGTTTGCTGTAAAACCCAATTCCCAGTCCACACCGAAAAGCGACAATATTTTACCCCAGGCTTCCCATGAAAGGAGTCCAAGCCCAAGTAGAAACATAAAAATACAACCATCTACAAAAAGACTCCCTTCCATCTTGGTAAGTCTCTAGACAGGTTAGGTTTGTTTGGGACAGCTTGGTAGGTTTTCTCTTACTCTGATTCGTTTTTACGACAATTACATGTATGCATTACTTTTACTATTTTCCATATTTTAACTTGCTCAAATATTCACTCAGAGTCCACAAACACCTGAAACTAAAGAAAACAAACTTGGAAACACCAACCATGGACTTTGTAATGAGGAAATACAAGCTTCAAATACTCCAGCTAAACAAGAACCTAAACGATCAAGATTTACTGTCACCGCTAGTCCTTCAGAACACAATCCCGTTGAAGATCAAACGAAGCCTTCTAGATTTACTGTTTCGGGTCCAACAGAAAATAAATTTGGTGATTCAATACCACAGGAAGACCAAAAAACACCTTCCAGATTTTCAGTCTCCAGTACCGCTGTAACTGACCCCGGTGTTTCAACAGGAAACGACAAAAGCTCCAAATCTGTTGCCGCGCAACCAGCTAATTCATCCATTGATACTCCGCCACAGGAAGACCGTTCATTGAGGGAACGTCAGAGCAGTTTTTGGGATTTTGCCAATGATGATATAGTCGATGCGGATCCAAATGTAAGGACTCTAAGTAAAAACCCTAGCATCGAAGAAATGCTAACATTATCAGATAATTCCAACAATGAAGTATTTATATAGGATACGCAAAAAAAGATATTTTATGGTGTAGACAATGGCCCGTGGAGAAAAAGGTGAACTTATTTATGAAATATTCACTTCTTCTACAGTCGTATGACCCAAATGGTTTTTGTAAATGTGTGGGAAACTTTATCGAATTTTTTATTGCACTCGATGAAATATTCACATGCGTTTGCGGCAGAGTTACAAAAACACATTTCCACTAATTTAAAATCATTTTTAGTTAAGTTGAATTTTATGTCAGTGTGAATTTTAGTTGAATTCTACTTTTCAGATGGTTTGAAAAAGGTCAAAACTCAGAAATAAACATCTGGGGCTGGCTGCTTTGCCCCATAAGAAGTAGAGGGAGATGGTTAGGAAACCTGTCGTTAAAATGTCTTTGTACAAGTTTTTCAAGCGTGACAGTGCACAATCGGCTTTTGTTTTAAGCATTGTTTTAGCCTTGCCATAATAGGTAGACAATGTTTATAATTAGTTATTTTGCCATTTTGGATGGAATTAAGTCAAAACTTGTGCACCCTCAGGACCCGTTCAACACCAAAAGTAAAAGACAAATGACAGGTTTTTTAACCATCTCACTCTGTTAACTATGGTTGCTCAAAGCTCGATTAGTGCTAATCCAAGGTCGGTACACACTAGGCGACAAGTCGCAGCGACAATTTCCCCCACGTGTGTATAAGTATTTTTGGAGGAAATTGCTAGCGCCGCGAAAAAACTTTTGTCGCTGCGACTTGCCGCATGAAATCCAACCGGTTCGATTGTTGAACCAGTGCACACTGAAGCGACTTGTCGCGGTTGTACCGACCTTAACGGTTTTCTGAATACTAGTCTTTATTTAGCTTTTAATTTATTTTAATTTATTTTTTTTTTTTTTTGATTTTTCTGATGCTTCAAATCCTCTAAAAATGTAGAACTGAACTCAAATGCACTGAGTTATCTAAATGAAAATGTTTTCAAAGAATGCATGTTAAAAAAGTGCCGAAAAATTACAGGGTTTGACAAGACAGTATCTTGCTTTGTCTTATAGCGGCTACACTCATTTGCAAAATTAGTTGGGACATTAGGTTAAACTGCTTGACAATTTTTCGTTCGGTATTTCGTAGAAACCCCCTTCTTCCCCGCATCAATGTTGCATAGCACTGTAGTGTTTATGGTATGAAAAGAAACGTCAGGCAACATTGATTTTTGGGGAGGGGGGTTTCGTTGAAAAGAAGATTCACTGAACGAAAAAAGACGTACTGCAAAAAGCATTACAAAAATGTGTCGATGTCTCAACTATTTTGCAACTGAGTGTAAGTTAGTCGAGTAATTTTTCTGAAACCCTTATTTTGGATGGCCTCTTTTCACTCGTTCCTTTCTACACAGCTATGTTGACAGGGAGCCATGCAATGAGACGTAGTTTAAAAGTCGAATTTCACATGCGCTCAATACGTTCGAAGCTAGACTTTCTAGCTAGGCCTATGTTTTTCGACACATCATGCAAAAGTTAGAACGTGAGTTATTGAATCAAGTACATGGCATTTTAAAGACATTTTTAAATGATTGTTTCATGCATAGAAAGATGGAGTTACAGCGATGTGAATCAAAAAAAGCGTGTGCAGTTGAAATTGTTCAAGAATGCTTTCTTGGCGTCCAAGAGGCGTCGTGACTCACTTTGCTGTGTTCAGTGTAGTGGCTAAGGAAACGTTACTAAAAAAATCTATCTGCTCACGGCTTTTCTATTCTCACTGTAAAAAACTCATCGATTATTATCTCTTGATAATATGAAAGTGATTTTTTAATAAGTGTTATTTGCAAATACTGTGTCCAAATTGGCGATCTGCTTGGTGGCGTCATATACTACAACTACCAGCATGCTTTGCGTACTTTCTTAAGTAGCGCAATAAGCACTAATTGTTCTGTTAATCTCCAAAAGGATTAAGAATTTGAATATGAAAGAGAATTTGTATAGAATGCGGGTAGTCGTAGTAAAATGACGCCATAATGCATATCGCCTATTAAGTTTTGCGACACTATAATTCCTATATTTTCTTAATTCAAGGATTCTTTTTAAAATCAAAGTTAAATGAATTTTGTAACAAAGTTCTCCCAGGGAAAGTGGAGTATGTCTGGGAGAAGGTCTTGGTATTTTCTTGGCGTTTTTCCAATGACACACCAAATATGGGATTTCTCGGAATCCCGATGATAATAGTCTGTTGCTCGTTCCGTCTTCCGAGTGTGAATTACGTCGAGTAACAGGGTGTAATCCTTGGGTTTCCGACGATAGATTTTTAGGACTTGCAACCTGGATTTTATTCCAATAAGAATTTAATATAATATGTCAGGAAATTCGTTGATCGAGCACGCAAATTCAGGAGAACCATGAAACACAGACGAAATACTAGCGAAATGTTAGAGTGCAAACACTAAATGTGTGCAACAGCTGTCACTATTTAGTAGTAAATAGCACTAATTGAACGAACGAAAACAATAGCATAAAGTAGCGCTATTTAGTGGTATTTATGTTGCACACTTTTAGTGCGAGCACTCTACTCTTCAGTTACTTTGTTTTTAACCAAAACTCAACCAGAAGACAATACCCAGCTCCTTGTTCCCACCCTCCCCTCTGTGGGGAAAATTCCGCATGGGGGAGGGGTGGGAACGACTATACACAGGACATATAAATCTTATTATTGTGATGTTCTGGTTGAATTCTACAGTGCAAACACTAAATGTGAGCAACAGTTTTCACTATTTAGTAGTAAATAGCACTACGAAAATAATAGAATTAGCATAAAATTGCACTATTTAGTGGTATTTATGCTGTACACTTTTAAGACTGGTTTCCATATAATTGCAAACGATCGAAAACGGTCGTAGGATCGAAAAACGTTTTCCCTATAATCAAATTTTTTTTTTCGATCGCTTGCGTTCGTTCTAGATCGTTCTCGATTATATTGAAACCAGGCTTTTGTTTGAGCACTCTAGTGACAAATACTGAATAGCTACTATTTGTAAGTAATTTCATGGTCTTCCTGCGTTTTCTGTAGGTTATTTGAGGGCTTTTATATCAATTGATTTTTGTGGATGGCGTACAAAGATTTATTATTTTGTATAAATTTCTATGCGTTTGTATATATTTTCCAAGATAAATTCTAATAAAGAAAATAATAAAGTGACTGAATGAAAGTTTGATTGTTATCTTTCGACTCTTTGACTCTATACTAGAAATGTAATATTTTTGGCTAGAAAAGAGGTTTCTCTGATCAAATAATCACATGATTTTTATATCCACATATCTTTATGGGAAAAATAGCAAAATCAAGAGAATTGTGTGTCTAGATTTTTTGAATTTGAATTATTTTTGAATTTTCGAATTTTACTTTCAAAATACAAAACATGGTACTTTTCAAAACATTCTCGCGAGAAAACGAGTTCGGAAACCCCATTTTTTAATTTCATTTTTGAAATATGTAACTCAAAAAAATATTATTGTGGAAAGTTTCAAGGCATTTCCATGTCTAGTTTTATTTCTACGGAATTACCTTAATTTGGAATCGAAATACGCTTTAACTCTTTTTGCCGTTTTTCTAAGTGTGTAAGGCTTAAGGTTAATATAAAAATTAGGTAAACCTAATAGCGGAGCTCCAACAATATGGCTAAAATCAATATAATTATTCGGATAATTTTAATTGGTGCGAGCACAATGTTATATAATTTAATATGTTTTTGTGGCAAAGCAAAAATGCTTCCTTTGCAGCAACTTTAATGTTAAGTGCTTTACAGAAATATGACCTGAACACCTACCCCTATTTCAGCTATAAACCCCCATCCCCCTTCCTTTCTGCACCAAAATGAATTAATGCACCCTGTCACTTTGATAGCCTTTGCTTATCAGAACACCAGCAAATATGGATGACATTTGTAGTCTTTATTGTCTACAACAATTATTACAGCTACAACAAATCATTTAAGTAAAAATTATAATTAAATCTATAATTATGATTTAAATTATTTACAAGTGCCTGGCTGATATGAACAACCGGTCGATAAATAAATAGCCTGGAAAAACAACAACTATGTTGAAACATAGTGCCTATACATTGCAAACACATTTTACTCTGGGGTTGAGAGCAGTAAAAACACGTAACAACAAAACTCAAATTAGGTTGATCATATTATTATAGATATAACTGTTGTTGATATGGTTGTCTTGTTGAAATACTGATTTAGTAAATAGCAAAGTCATTTGCATATTTCATGATTTCAGTGGCGGCGGAACAGTAACAGCCATGGGGGGGGCACTATAATCCCCCACCCCTCCCCTCCCCACCCCCACCCCAAAATCACAAAACAATTGTTTTTTAACTGTGTAAACTCATGCATTAATGTCTTTTAACCAATATTTTGTGGGCGGGCCGAGCCCCCCCAAAATATTTTGTGGGGGGGCCCGTGCCCCCCCGGCCCCCCAATTGTATTATAAAGATATAAGAGATAAAAATATCAATTTGTATTTTTGTGGTCTTTGAACAAATGCCCAGTGTGTCTTCAGGAAAATTGCTATTTCTACCTGTGAAGAATCAAACAAACAAAATGGCTTAGCACACATTATTGACTTGGTGAAATGCAATGAAAATTGGAAGACCTCTAAATTCACTTTGTGTCAGAATGCAAAATTTATATTTGAAATTCCACCATTTAAGAAGAATTAATGAAACTACCATGTACATATTTGACCATTTGGGGTTATTTCCTCTGCCTCTCTTATCAAATACAAGCAGCATTTTTTCATTTATTCTTCAATATCAAATGTAACTGTTACAGTCTCTGATAAAAAAAATACTAAACAAACTCACATAAGCTGCAAAACACTGATAAAGAGATTACAGCTAACCAATCTCGTATCCCGAGTCCACGTTACTTCGGCCAGCGGCTCGAAACAAGAACTCTGGCATAATCCACTGAAAAGTCCAAGATTTCTTGGACTTCCGGCTGCGCATGCGCCTTCATGGCCAATGTACAAACCGACCAATAAGGAATCGAGATTATGTCAGCGCTGATATTTAAAAGTAAAATCCGTTGTAATTCTGATGGAATCGATATCCAGCATCGATCAACATACGGCGATATCGTCAATGAAAATGGATTTTTGCTAGTGATATTGTCGAAGTTTTGGAACAAAATTCACAGATTGTACTGATTATTTATTGAGTAAACATAATCCGGGATTTTAGGTTAATTTGTGATTTTCGATGAGCTAGAAGAGAAATTCTGTCGGTCGTTGGCAGCCGTGTGTGACGAAGGGTGAAACATTAAATAATTTCCTAACTATTGCTTCAAATTGGCTGAAATTCTCTAGGAAGGTTAAAAAAATAGCGATTAACAAGTACAGACTTAATTTTTTATCATATTTTATATATTTTCTACTGCTAAAAACGGTCACAAACGTCTAGCTTGAGTTTATTTGTGTTTCCGGTTGTTTGCGCTTGCGTGGTTGTCAAAATTGAATGACCAATCAAATTTTAACAAAAATCGGATTATGTCAGAGCCCTTGTTATCTGCTGCTGGCGAGGAAAAACGCGGGCTCTGAGTATGAGATTGACAGCTAACAAACAAAAATCTAATTACTCGTGCCCAGGCCTCTGACACGAGTATTAAATTGCAGAGAGTTTCTTATTTTTTTCGCTGTTAGAAGTTTAGGCAAGTTCAGACACGTTCCATCAGGTCTGATTAAATTAACTACCAAAGAAAGAAATTTCTATGGACGGACCACGGACTCGAACCTCTGACCTTAATATCATACACACATGTCGCGGGGACAAGTCGCTGCGACTTGTCGCCTAGTGTGTACCGGCCTTTATAAGAGCTTAAAAGCCGGCACACACTAGGCGACAAGTCGCAGCGACTTGTCCCCGCGACATGTCGCCTCAGTGTGCACTGGTTCAGCAATCACATGTCGCAGCGACAATTTCCTCCCGTGTGTACTAACAATTTTTGGCGAAAATTGTTGTCGCCGCGACAGAATTTTTTTGAAATCCAACCGGTTGGGATTGCTGAACCAGTGTACACTGAGGCGACATTTTGCGGGGACAAGTCGCAGCGACTTGTCGTCACGACATGTCGTCTCAGTGTGCATTGGTTCAATATTTGTCGCCAATACATCTGATTTTGTCGCTGCTACAATTTCCGCCAAAAATACCTAATACACACGGGGGTAAATTGTCTCTACGACCTGTCACGGGAACAAGTCGCTGCGACTTGTCGTCACGACATGTCGCCTCAGTGTGCATTGGTTCAATATTTGTCGCCAATACATCTGATTTTGTCGTTGCGACAATTTCCGCCAAAAATACCTAGTACACACGGGGGTAAATTGTCGCTACGACCTATCGCGGGGACAAGTCGCTGCGACTTGTCGCCTAGTGTGTACCGGCCTTAAAGGCAAGTTCGAGATGTCGCAAAGAAACCGTATTCCATATTTTGTACCGTTTTGTTTCTTGTTTTTAATTTTTTTTGTTTTGTTTTCGGTTTTTTAAGAACCTCCGTTTTTGGGCACGAGTAAACCCTGAATTCAGGGTCTAATTTTAATTTTGTGTTTTCGGTTTGAGAGGAACATAAATGAAATGATATAAATACCTTTATTAAGGTTTTACCTGTAAAGACCAATCGGGATTCAGATTCAGATTTTTGAATAGATGTCCAGGTGGGTGACATTTAAGATGCTAAAGCTCTAGTCCAGATGGGGGGGGGGGGGGGGGGGTGTACTCCGGATAAACGATCGGGGGTGCTCGTCGGCCGATTTTTCAAAAAAAAAAAAAAAAAAAAAAAAACTAAAAGATACCTGACGTTTTTCAAAAGGGCGTGGCTTCGCAAATTTTTCATCTCTAAAAGATACCAAAATCATGAGTTTCCGTTTGTTTCAAACCCTAAAAGATACCAAATAGTGAGAATCGAATTTGGCAAATTTCATGTTTCAGTTGAACCATAAGAGAGACCAAATCGCCGATTTTTACCCCTAAAAGACACGACGAGCATCCCCTCCCTCAACTTCCCTCCCCTCCCTCCCGTGGGCTTTAGTGCCTCTCAACTACATTGGGTTTTATCTACTTTCACGTTCAAAACAAATAAACAACTTATTGATCTGGGGTCAATTGTTTGCTTTATCGGTACCTTGACCACAAGTCAGAAACAGAGAGCGAGATCTTTTGCAATTATCTGTGACATTCAAAAAAAAAAAAAAAAAAACACTGGAATTTTGAGAAAAAGAATAATAAATTAAGCAAAGATTTTCGATAATGAATTATGAAGAAAAAGTGCCAAGGAATAGTGGTTTTTGATCACAGACACCTTCAACCCTCAATTGAAAAGACATTGTGACTTCAACTAAAAAATCGCACATCTTAATATCACTTGTTGTGAAAGAGTGTTGAATAATTCTGTAGAAAAAAGGAAGTTATAGAGCAACAATGAACTTAGGTCTGAATGATGCAAATTTTCAAAATTAAATTAAACTCTGCAGGCAAAACGACCTTCCCCGGCGTTTTCCACTACTTTTGCATTATACCAACTCATCGTTTCCAAATGAGTAAGAGTAAGTAATGAGTAAGTGTTGATACTGAAAAAATATGATATTTATTCTTGTGCCAGCTTAGCTTGACTTTATAGCTAAGAACTTTGATACAACCAACATATCTCATGTGCATGTGTGGTTCTTTCAACCCAACATGTACAAGCAAGGTATAATTTATAACTTCTTCTTGGCGATGTCGAAGAGCATCTCTAGCTTGTGGTGTTTGTTCGTATTGTCTTTATGTACATGTAAGTATTAATATGGTACTTCTTCACATCCTGAATTTGTAACTTTTATACGGTTTTTGTAAAATACATATCAAAATATTCCACTAATGAAAATATTTCTGGATGGGGTGTAATGACTGAACTGACAAATGAGGACTGGATTTTAGCTGACAACTGACGAACGACATCAAATGTAACTGAGATTGACTTGTCTCTTTTTTGCTGTCTTTTAACATATGTATAAGAGAAATGCCGAAGAATTAAAATGTGAAATTTCTAACATAGCGTATAGTGTTCTAGCGAAGTCGAAGTACCTATCAAAGGCATATTTCTTAAAATATCTCAAAATCAGGACATACACGTTTATTGAAAATTAAATATAGTGTGATAGAAAACATCGTTCTCGAAGAAATAAGAAAATAAAAAAGACAGGTCACCGTGCTTGTTTACGCGATATTTGTTTCTTAAATAGTCATTTAATTTGTTGTCAAAAAATTAGGGTTTTTCCGAGAGAGGACTAGGACAAGTTAAAAAAATTGTCGTTTTTTCCGCTTGAAAATATCGCAAATGTTCGTGATCTTAATTCAAAACATTTTTTTTCAAATGTAATTTAATACTAATTCATGTAGAAACTCTAAAATCTCTCAACTTTAAAAAAAAAACATGCGCAGGTGAAATGTGTGCTAGATGTGCAAAAAACTATGGAATTACTTTAAGCTTCGATGTTTTCCTATTACCAAAAATGAACGTCAGGTTTTTGTGTTATTTTTGTAAATGGTTAAAATCAACAGATTTATTTTTTAAAGCATTCTCAATTGCTGTGCGCTATCTAGCTTGAAATGAATAATGCTCTTCTATGTATTTTTTTCCCTTGGAGGTCAGGCTTTTAAGATATCCCGCCTCTAAGAACTATTTCAGGTTTGTGGCCTACCCAGGTATCAATCTACGATCAAGTTAAAAATAGCACTTTTAAACGAGAAAATAGAAATCAGAAAATCGACAAAAGCAATTGAAAGACAAATGAGATTGCAAAAAAACTAAAATATTTGCCCCGTGTGAGGATTGAACTCACGACCTTCAGATTATGAGACTGACGCGCTGCCTACTGCGCTAACAAGGCTACACAGAACTATCATTTTTATTTTACCATAACCACTCTTTACAAAAATATTATATTGTTGTACTATTACTTATATTATTATTTTATATTATACTATTTACAAAATAACATTTACAATAGATGTTTATTACTATAATTCTAAATGTGTGTTCTTGTATCCACACACAGGTTTGTATGGAATGCTGTGTAAAGAGGACGTGCTGTTCCTGCAAGAGGAGAACGGACGCTATCTACAGCATCATATAATCGCTACAACTTACGCTCCCTCCCTGGAATACTGTCGCGAGTTTTGCTTAATGATTGATAATTACGCATGTAAATCAGTGAACTACAGAACTGCTAATTCAAGTTGTGATCTCAACGATTCTGATCATTTTGAACATCCACATGATTTGATAGATTACAAAGATTATCAATACTCGTCAAGGAAGGTATGCACAAACGCTCCGGAGTCCCGAGAAATTTAAAGCGGAACTCGAATTTCAAGTCCGTTGTCAGCTAAAATAGTTGGCTTAGCTTAATTAACCACAACTTTCATTCGTCTCAAGTTTTTGGTCATTTCCCTTTGTAACGTTTTTCTTTTTTGTTAGTAAGTCATTTTGTGTTGTTTTCTCATATGACTCTAACGAATACTTATTGAAACGTCAGTATTTTTGGGTTATATGTGACTTTAGAAAAAATCTAATTAAACTTGAAATATTAATTGCTGAGATCTGGCATTTTAACATGTTTCTCATGATCAGGACCTTAGGTGAGATTGTTTCTGAGACGGAATTTGAACAACTTTTGGTTTTTGAAATGGTTGTAGATATATCGGATGATAAATAAATGTCACGCAACTTTGTAACGCATTGTTTACACTCGTAAAAACGATTTCAAATTACCCCTAATCATTTGAATTTGAATTTGAATTGTTTATTTTATGGTTATTTTAACTTCCATTACAGTTTTGCTTATTATAGACAGCTATTAATTTTTAAACTTGAATTACCGTCCGCCATCTTGGTTTACCAATGTTCTACACCAAGATCTGCAAGATGGCATTTTTACTGGAAAAAAATTGGAAATTGAAGAAATCAAATATTTTCAAGAAAAGCCTTTTTTGACTACAAATCTTGCAGAGATATACAGTTTTACGCATATTCTAATATCAAAATACTCAAATTCTAATCAAATGATTTTTTCCGATGACGTCATTGCAACCCACCTACAGCTACAATTGTAGACATTATTGCCGGCTTCGGTGTTTAAATAACACATATCTTTTTACAACTGTTTTTTTTTTTGTCGTTTTATGTCAGTTGTCAGCTAAATGTCAGACCATTTGTCAAATGTCAGTGAACTACATCCAGAACCTCAGCCAGCGCTGTAAGATACTGGCTTTTTTAGAGACTTTCTGGCAATGACGAATTACGTACACAGTACGTAAAATAGATAATGATGTACTGAGACGTTATTTTGCCAGTTTCAAATGCCAATTATTCTGTTTTCCAAACCTCTGTGCCTTAATAGGGACTAGTATAAAGTAGTGTTTATTTATTTATCTTGTTTCTACGAGAAATTACAGTCAAAATTGATTCTGATTATGTTGAACTCATGGATCGTCACACTATATGACGACAACGCTGTACGAGGCAAATGGTGCGTTGGACGAGTACTGAAGGTGTATCCATGGTCGAGTCAGAAATGTACAAGTAAAGACAGCAACAGGCACATACAGACGACTCATTACCAAAGTTGCTGTCATTTACGCCGCGGACGAAGAATAAGGACTACGCCCTTATGGGGCGGAGGATGTTTCTACGAGAAATTACGGTCAAAATTGATTCTGATTATGTTGAACTCATGAACAATAATTTGATATTATGATTGACAATGGATGACCTTATCTGATTAACATTTATGTTATCATGTTGCATGTAATAGTATAGCAGTAATATTGTATGATCAGTTTACATAACATAGCTAACCAGTGCAAGCATACGCTACATATGTCTAGACGTTTATGCAGAATTATTGATACCCGCCACAAAGCAGTAAGGACATTATTTATGGTGTAATGATTATAAATTAATTGTATGGTAATGTAGGTAGTGATTCAACCATGTTTGTAACAATTTATATGTATGTTTAGATCGAGTAAATAATTATATGATTCGTGGCGAGACGACTGGTTTTCTGATGAGAACATAACTATTCATTCATTCATTCATTCATTCATTCATTCATTCATTCATTCATTCATTCATTCATTCATTCATTCATTCATTCATCCATTCATTCATTCATTCATTCATTCATCCATCCATTCATTCATTCATGCATTCATTCATTCATCCATTCATTCATTCATTCATGCATTCATTCATTCATCCATTCATACATTCATTCATTCATACATTCATTCATCCATCCATTCATTCATTTATTTGTTTATTTATTCATTCATTTGTTTATTGATTTATTGATTGATTGATTGATTGATTGATTGACTGACTGATTAATTGATTGATTTAATTTTTCTTCTTCTCAAGAATGACTGCATTTACAATGCCTGTCCGGCGAACAGTGTCTGTCACCCTAACTATGAAACTGGTGGCCACAGCTGCGAATGTTTGAAAGGCTTTTATCCTGTAGGTCAATATTGCGTAGGTATGTCAATGGTAAAGTATTATATCATACATATGAGCGGGAGCTGCAAGCTGTTTTAAACCCCATACAGATTGGACGCAAATATTGTATATTATTTGTATATAGCTTCTCGGATAAAGACAATAATCTGGAGGTCCCGTCTCGCCACACTTCACATTAACCAATAATGGAGGACGTGAAAGAACGACCGAGGACGCAGGTCACGACCATCCTAGGCGACTCAATACATACTAACTACTAATCAACCTCATGCTTGTAAAACCGGATTACATACTATAAATATTAAAACGTTTGTTGTTGTTCAAGCTTGTTCACCTGACTGGTCCCACTTCAACGGTTCTTGCTACAAAGCACATAACACCCTAGTTTCGTGGCGAGATGCTCGAAGGAACTGTCAATTCCTTGGTGGAGATCTTGCAGTCATCAAGTCAGCCCAGGAGAACAATTTTGTTGCAGATCTGACTCGGTCACAGTCGAAGACTACTAGTGTTTGGATCGGATTATTTCGAGGTGGGAATTATTCTATTGACCTGACAGTATACACCGCCATCAATGTTTTCCATTTCGTGACCTTCTTTTGCTTGATGAAGTAATATACTTCCAATACCAGAATGCTTTGCCGACTTTGCAATTAGTGCAAATTGTTTTTATTCATCTCCACAGAGATTAAAAATTTGAATATGAAAGAAAATTTGCAAAGAATGCCGGTCTTGGTAGTAAAGTGACGCTATAATGAAAATCGCCTATTGACTATCATAAGTCGTTCGCGAAAATTTTGAAAATGCTATTCCAACAGTTTCATGTTTCATTGTCGTCAGTTGCAATCTCGTACCCGGAGTCCTCGTTACTTCGGCCAGCGGCTCGAAACAAGGACTCTGGCATAATCCACTGAAAAGTCCAAGGTTTCTTGGACTTCCGGCTGCGCATGCGCCTTTACGGCCAATGTACAAACCGACCAACCAATCTCATACTCAGAGCCCGCGTTTTTCCTCGCCAGCAGCGGATAACAAGGGCTCTGACATAATCCGATTTTTGTTAAAATTTGATTGGTCATTCAATTTTGACAACCACGCAAGCGCAAACAACCGGAAACACAAATAAACTCAAGCTAGATGTTTGTGACCGTTTTTAGCAGTAGAAAATATATAAAATATGATAAAAAATTAAGTCTGTACTTGTGAATCGCTGCTTTCTTTACCTTCCTAGAGAATTTGAAGCAATAGTTAGGAAATTATTTAATGTTTCGCCCTTCGTCACACACGGCTGCCAACGGCCGACAGAATTTCTCTTCTAGCTCGTCGAAAATCACAAATTAACTTAAAATCCCTTCGGATTATGTTTACTCAATAAATAATCATTACAATCTATGAATTTTGTTCCAAAACTTCCTACAATATCACTAGGAAAAATCCATTTTCATTGACGATATCGCCGGTATGTTGGTCGATGCGCCGATCGATGCTGGATATCGATTCCATCAGAATTACAACGGATTTTACTTTTAAATATCAGCTCTGACATAATCTCGATTCCCCATTGGTCGGTTTGTACATTGGCCGTAAAGGCGCATGCGCAGCCGGAAGTCCAAGAAACCTTGGACTTTTCAGTGGATTATGCCAGAGTCCTTGTTTCGAGCCGCTGGCCGAAGTAACGAGGACTCAGGGTACGAGATTGCCGACCAACAATCTCATACTCAGAGCCCGCGTTTTTCCTCGCCAGCAGCGGATAACAAGGGCTCTGACATAATCCGATTTTTGTTAAAATTTGATTGGTCATTCAATTTTGACAACCACGCAAGCGCAAATAACCGGAAACACAAATAAACTCAAGCTAGATGTTTGTGACCGTTTTTAGCAGTAGAAAATATATAAAATGTGATAAAAAATTAAGTCTGTACTTGTGAATCGCTATTTTCTTTACCTTCCTAGAGAATTTCAGCCAATTTGAAGCAATAGTTAGGAAATTATTTAATGTTTCGCCCTTCGTCACACACGGCTGCCAACGGCTGACAGAACTTTCTCTTCTAGCTCGTCGAAAATCACAAATTAACCTAAAATCCCTTCGGATTATGTTTACTCAATAAATAATCATTACAATCTATGAATTTTGTTCCAAAACTTCCTACAATATCACTAGGAAAAATCCATTTTCATTGACGATATCGCCGGTATGTTGGTCGATGCGCCGATCGATGCTGGATATCGATTCCATCAGAATTACAACAGATTTTACTTTTAAATATCAGCTCTGACATAATCCGAAGGGATTTTAGGTTAATTTGTGATTTTCGACGAGCTAGAAGAGAAATTCTGTCGGCCGTTGGCAGCCGTGTGTGACGAAGGGCGAAACATTAAATAATTTCCTAACTATTGCTTCAAATTGGCTGAAATTCTCTAGGAAGGTAAAGAAAATAGCGATACACAAATAAAGACTTATTTTTTTATCATATCAAATATATTTTCTACTGCTAAAAACGGTCAAATACATCTAGCTTGAATTTATTGTGTTTGCTGTTGTTCGCGTTTGCGTGGTTGTCAAAATTGAACGACCAATCAAATTTCAGCAAAAATCGGATTATGTCAGAGCCCTTGTTATCCGCTGCTGGCGAGGAAAAACGCGGGCTCTGAGTATGAGATTCCGTCAGTTGTTGTTGTTGTTGTCTTGTCTGCGAATGTCAGCAAATTTTAGCTCACGGCTATGTTTACAGCTTCTCACAACAGGGGACTTTTGAGCAGCAATCACTACCTTAGCGATCTTCAGATTTCGAAAATAAAGGTGCTCTGACTAATTCATGTAATTGTGGGAAACATTGATCTCAAAATATTTTTGAGCGAAAGCCCGCAAAACGAAGAAAAAAAGCACAAACTGAATTCGCATGAATTAATTCCTTAATGAAGAAAAGCCTAGGTTGGGTACAGGTTTAAAATGATTCATCCATTCGGTTTTTAGATTTCAACCAGAATTTCCAATGGATCGACGGATCGTTGCTGGCTGGGCAGTATTCCAATTGGGCCACTGGAGAACCAAGTTACACTGTAGAAGAATGTGGCATGATTTACTCGGGCAACCATAAACATGGGAAATGGAACGATGAATTTTGCACCTTCAAATGGATTGCAATATGCGAAAAGGCTGCTGCACATTGAATATCAAAAGTTTTCAAGGAAGCTTCAATTTCATGATTAGAAAAATAGATAAAGAGAAATGTTTAATGATTAAGGCATTCATATGTTTTGGTTAGACATTCATTGTACACAACTCATACGCAAAAACATATACCATCATCGTTCTTTTTCTCCTTCAGGAATTGTCTTTATCATTATCAACACAGGTAGCCCAAGCCCTTTCTTTGTATTGCACTATGAGAAAAAAAAACAGCTAAATTGATCATTAAAAAAAAAAACGAAAATACAAAAATAGTCTCGTTCTCACAACATTTATATGATGACTGGTTAGCAATAGCCTTGAGAACTCTTTAAGTGCAGGTGATGAATTCCCTCTTCTTTGAGACTCTGCAAAACCCTTGCTCCGCTGGGGCGGCAATGACGGTACTTGAGCCTCAAATAAACAATATGCTCTCCAAAAGTCATGTTATTGTCCAATTATCCAAATTGCAATCTGACTCTATTTTCAAGTAACTTGAATTTCATCTAGAATAACAAGACCAGCTAAAATTTCAACTCAAATTTCTAATACAAAAAGAAAAACCGCGACCATGTCTTATCGATAAGCCAATCTACGCCTTTGTAATTTGATTGGCTGATAGGGACACAAAGTGGATTTCGTTCGTTCTAAAGCGCAAACGTTATTGGCTTAACGCGAGGTGGCCTCGGTTGAATTAGCAGCAGTTAAGCGATGGTGTTTTTTTATATACCGATTCTCTACTTTCACATCCCCATAATACCTTATGATTTTTGGGGTCATTATTGTCATTTGTATTTGAATAACAATTGATTTTATTTGAATCACAAAAAATCCCCCCCCCCCCCCAAAAAAAAAAAAACAGAAAAAAAAACAACACAAAAAACCAAAAAACCAAAGGGCATTATGGCTATTGTGAAAGAAAAGCGATACCACATCATGCAACACGCTCCCGCAACATGCTCCCGGAGCAAAGCTCCCTCGTGTGTACCAACGAAAAATATGTTGCACAACAAAACGTTTCCTCTCGGGTTTTGTTCCCTTTGTTGCATGCGCAACATATTTTTCGTTGGTACATACGAGGTAGCTTTGTTACGGGAGCATGTTGCGGGAGCGTGTTGCACGAGCAATCTCCCTCGTGTGTACCAGCCTTTAAGGACACTGAACAGGAGTCTAGTAGAAGACTGCAATCTTCTTTAGCATCTTCAAAAGCTAGTGAAGGTTTATGATGACATTTATAAATTTAAACTGAGATCTTTGCAAGACCCATGGATCTTTATATCTGATAAAGGTATCCTCATTAATATTTTTTAAATAAAGAATCCTAATGAGGCCATTTTATCAGTTATAAAGGTTTACGCGACCAAATAGGCTAATCTCATTGGCCTAATAGCTCATTGATTAAGAATGAGTTTTGAAGGTTTGTACACGAATTGCATCATCGTACTTGTTGGCTTGAAGAGTTAATTGAGTAATTAAAAAAAAAGCTAATCGACGTTTAATAAACGTTTAATAAGAGAAGACACTTACTGCACAGAGTACTAGAATAATTATTAACTTCATAGCGGAGCTCCGCGCGGGGAGAAGGCCCGCGCAAGCGGAGCACCATAATTAAGAAAATATGGTAAACCATCGAGCTGAGTTTTCGTCGACCGACACAGGAAGCCCGCGCGTCCGTAATACGTACATACATACGTCCGTCCGGCGTCCGTGCACATAAGCGCGAGGTCGCTGACCATTTTTAGTGGGCGCCAAATCTTTGACAAAATTTACTAATCTCCACACATCAAAATTCACATTCAATTTTTTACAGTTTATTGACTGAAACTTTCTACAAATGTATTTCTAAAATGGACAAAGAACAAGAAAATAGTCAAGCTAAGCTGCCGGCTAAAAGATGTTTTGACTGAGAAAGAGAAAAAAAGTCGCGTACGCCGAATTTGCAAATAGAAAAATAACTACGATTCAACGAAGAAAAGCTTCAAAATATTTACCCTGACAAGTCCGGTGATGATGTTTTTAACTAGTCAAAATTAATGTTAAGTCATGTAGAGCTGTTAAAATTTTCTTTGGTGCTTAAAGGTCATCAAAGATGGAAATTTTACAAGTTATATTTTCTGGAAGAGTTTATTTGGCGAGTTTGCAAGATGCTGGTAGACAAGGCTATTCGGGTTCGTGGATTCTTTGTGGCGTTTTTCAATCATTACTCATCGACTAATCTACTCTTAAAAGTAAAATCGACGGCGATCGTTAATAAAAAAAACATGCATTTGCAGCTATTCAAAAGAGGTGAAAAGCATAATGAACACGCGATCACGAAGATGACTTCACTCTCGGTTCATTCATCAATTTTTACGGGCAATTCATAAACACGGAGAGCTTTAGGATCAATGCAGATTTATCAACTATTCACAACGAACAATAACTTTTCATACACAATGTTTGTCAACAAAGTAGAACTGCCAGTTCAGGGAGTGGATGGAAATGCAAATTTAGTACAATGTGTGATCGAGCAACACGAGCTTGCCATCGCCGTTCAGTTGAACTGTGTAAACTTTTTAGAGGCGATGAAAATGGTTTTTGCTACTTTTAAAATTCTAAAAACATGAACAAGCTTATTGTAATCAGAACTGAGTTCAGTGGAAAAGTGACAGTACAGGACAAGAAACGAAAGAAATGAATTTTTTTTACCATCCACATGAAAGCAGTTTGCAATAATTATATTCACTTGTTTTTGTAAGATATTTATCCATCGTTGATATCTTTATGTATGTGGGTTTTTAATTTGATTTTTGTAATTCTTTGATTTGTTATTGAAAATAAAACGCTTGTATGAATTCGTCAGTGTACTCATTTGCAAGTTAAAATTTCAAAACTTCATACTAGTTATTTTTTAATTACGCAGTATTCACATTTGATAATTAAAAATTCACAACCGTTTTAGATAGCTAGATTACCAATAAGTAATTCATTTCAAATTTCACCAGAAAAGTGAAATTTTTGACGATATTGTTATAACATTTTTTTTCAAACGTGAAAGAGCGTAAAGCGAGAAGCGCGCGGGGATTTGCTTACAACTCAAAGAAGCCATCTTAGTGCTTTTCTTACTTCTCATTGGACAATCAATTTTAATTGACCAGTGCTATTTTTACCATGCATAACAACATATTTTTCGCATTTTTGCGTATAATAAAAGGTTGTCGTATGCATAAAGCTTTGTGTATTTCAATTGATTATATGATTATTCGATCATGAAAAGAAAATAACAGCAAAAAAAAAAAAAAAAAAAAAAAAAAAAAAATAGATCAAGAATTTGATAATTCGTAGTGAATGAACAAATGAAAGAATGAATGATTGAATAAAAAGTTAATTTCATTAAATCGGAGCTCCGCCATTAGGTTTACCTAATTTTTATATTATTGCATAAGTATTAGTGAAGGCTGTACGTGGCAGTGATTCACAAATATTAAGCTTGACTTATTACATTCAGTGTTTGAGGTAGTGGCAGTTTTGAATAGTAAGTTGCATAAACGTTATTCCAAAGTTTTAGGAAATTACACTATTTTGCATTAAATATGGTGTCATTTTACTGCCACTACCATCATTCTTGGTGAATTCTCCTTCATATCCAAATTTTGAATCCCCATGCATTAATCCCCATGCACTAAGTGTGACACAAAAGAAAGTTGGAAAAACATTCTGGTAGTGGTAGCACTCGCCTAGTATTAAGATAGCTTGAGATTTGAAATCAAAAGCACAAAACTCGAATAGTCACCAAAAATACAAAGAATAAAGTCATTCAAAAGCACTGTAAAGTGCAATCTGAACAGCAATGAATTGTAATACAGGTTTTCACAGGTTTTTGAAAAGCACACCGACTTTGTGAAAAAAATGACAGCTACTATAATTAGAAAAAAAGGCGACTGAAAACACATCCATAGTCCAGGGTTTTTTTATGTGCACCTCCTGTAAAATCTCTGATTATGGCCCTTAGTACTCTACTGATATTACATATTGCTTGAAGGGTGTGTTCATATTCTATAGTGATGTCATTCATTTCAATCCAAACACTATGGATGTTTTCAGCTGTGTTCATTTATTATTCTCTTAAATAAAGTTTTTTTTTTGAAACAGTTAGGTGAATAATTTTGACAATTATATTCTGAACGTCTCGTTTTTACAGCAAGACTAACATCGTATAGCAAATGATAAGTTACTTTTATTGATAAACAATTCTTGTTGCAAAATTTTGGCTGGTTTGATGGTGAAGCGTTAATCTTCAATGTTTTGAAAGACAAATGCCGGGAACTGGCCATGGTTAATTGAGGTGTGTCTAAACCAATCACTATCACTTTTATAGGTAATCTGGAAATTGTCACCATAAGGATCTTCAACTGTTAATTCAGCTTTTCCATCTTTACCTGAGTATGTTGGGGGTCCGTAAATAGTAGCAGATAATTTATACCAGACATTTTTGTCAAGTTTAAGAGGTTCATCTAGTGCAACAGTAAAGCCATGATATGTATCATCTGTCAACTCATTCTCAGTGACAAATAAAGACTCAACTGAAAATAAAGTTCCAATTATATGTCCTTTTGTGATTCCTAATCGCAATTTGAATTCTCTTCCAGAACACCCAAACATCCTTACACCAATAAGGAACACACTTTTGTCTGTCTTGAAGCGAATGGCATTGTTACACTCTTTTACACACGATTCATTTGCAGGGGGAATTATGTGTCCAAAACGGCAATCTGATGTAAATGTTGCATCTCTTGGCTTACTGCTAAACCATGATGTTGATTTAGAGATGGAGTAGGCATTATGGAAAACTTCAGTGACTTCTTGATTATTAAGGACATCACATGGAAGAACAAATTCTGCAAACTCCTTTACCTTCATCACAGGGAACCTGATCAATTTGATAACATCTTCACCTAAAACATCTCGTTTATTCTTGCCATTGTTTGCAATTCCTTTTTCTTCAACCTTGTTGGAAGCCCATTTATCCACAGCTTTAAATAAATCAAGCTCTTTGATTTTCAGAGTATCTCGTTGCAAAACCTGAAGCATCATTTCTTGGGACAAGTTGAGAAATGATTCAGAGAAGACAGCTCGTTTTGTTTCAGCATCAACAAGATCCCAGCAATGTTGTTTGAGTTCTTCATCCTCGTAACACATTTTTTGTGGAAGAATAATGAACACTTCTTCTGGTGCTAGTTTTTTTTGGAGGTATTCTTTGCATTTTTGAGCAAGAGATGGAATTATGTATTTATCAGCAACATAGAGCATTTCCATGACATTGCTTCCTGATAACTGGACTTGATCAGAATGGATGAACTGAAAAAAGAATAAATATGCGAATAAATTTCTATTCTTGGTATATTAAAATCAACTGGCTGACTGACCAACCAACCAACTGACCAATCAATCGTTCAATCATTCAATCAATCATTCAATCAATCAATCAATCACTCAATCAAACAATCAATCAATCAATCAATCAATCAATCAAACAATCAATTAATCAATCAATCAATCAATCAAATATTCAATCAATGATCAACCAATCAATCAATGATCAATCAATCAATTAATTAATCAACTGACCAATCAATCAATCAAACAATCAATCAATCAATCAATCAATCAAATTTTATCATTTAGCAGCCTTCAGTCACTATGTATGCTATAAATCTACTGGCATCCAATCCATTGATGGATGAAATGAATAATGAAACAATTTAAACAAACGAATAAATAAATACTGAATAAAATAAATACACAAGAAATAAACAATAAAAATAAACCATATAAAAATAAATAAAATATATTATACAGAGTATAAGTAGATAAAACAGCAGTATATACCTACGTGGTAGATGTATGTATGATTCTCAGGGGGGGGGGGGGGGTACTACCCAGGGTATGGTTTTTCGACCTTGGTGTCATGAACAGGGTATCCAATTCCACTCTATTTCCAATTTAATTCAAACTTCCTGTCATACTCAGGGCCCAAAAAATGAGAGAAATTATGAATAAGATCGTTGACTTTAAAAAATGATAAGAGCAGCACGTGTGTATGAATTGATATATTTATACAAATCATATAATGTTCGTAAACAATTGTAATTTGTCATAAACAGGGTATGAAAGTTAGGTATTTTTTGTCATAAACAGGGTAACCCGGGTATGATCCCGGCGTACTTAATCGATAGCAATCGATCATTGAAAATCAATCAATAAATCGATATCAATCGATAACAATTAGTTAATTGGTATTGATTGGTATCGGACAATCGATGATCAATCGATAGTCACACGAAGCCAAGGTATCGATTGGTATCGATTGGCTGAAAAAAAATATTTTAACGAATCTTTTCAGCAGTGAACGATATCATGACTGTTCTGAAATCCAATATATCCGACGTTAATTTTATCACCTTTTTTTCAATCTCTGCATTATACCAACTACGATTTCATCTAATAAATGGAATATATGTGAAATAACAAAGTTAAAACTGGACACCAATGTAATTATTATCCTCAGTAAATTGCATGCTTATTGAGAGAACTATGTATATACAATTATTTAGTTTACCGAAACTGCCTCGATTGGCTTTATTGATATGCGCATGTGTAGTAAACGCTAGCAACGTGAAATCAGTTGAAAATAAAATTAATAAATGTCAACTGGGAATGTTTAATTTTTTTTTTTACAAAATTAAACTGTTCTAATATTTTGAACAACATGTACTTCGTCAAATTTCTGATTCAAACAACAAGAAAAGTTTGTTTTGAAATAGCCGAATGTACGTTTTTTTCCGATTTGTTAAAATATCGAGAAGTTCATCTTCGTTTGCGTGATATTATAACTTAGCCGAGAACCGATGGCCTTTTATCAATGATAATCGATTATCGACTGGTAATCGATGACTCTCAATCGATGATGATCGATGATCGATTGACAATCGATGACTCAATCGATAACGATCGACAATCGATTGGCAATCGAGTAAAGGTCACATCAATGTCCCCTATAGATTGGTTATCGATTATCAAACATCAATCGATTAATTGATATCGATTGTTATTGATTGGCATCGATTGGTATCGATTATCGAATTTATCGATTAAGTACGCCGGGGTATGATAGATCGAAGCATCGAAGCTCCTGAGGGCAGCTTCGCATTATTTCACACTCACTTGAAGCATCTGTTGGAATCCTTCCTTAGTGCAGTCTGGTAGGTGAATAGTCGAGTTGTTCTCGGCAAGTGCACCGTAGAACATTGCTTCAAATACAGGACTACTTATTGCTAACATGTACTTGTTGGCTTGAAGAGTTTTTTGACCGCCATTGCTCGAGTTTACCGTGAATGAAACATCACAAAATAGACCATTCTTGAAGGCATATTCTGTTCGCTGTTTGACAGATGAGAAAAGCGTTTGCCAGTTTTCGCTATTCATGATAATTTTAACGCTATAGAAGCAACAGTACCTAGAAAATTTGAGACTTTCAATTGACGAATGCAGATATGAAATATTCTTGGAATTTCGGAGACTTTTATATATTCGTAGGGGTTCCTGTGGTACAAACGAATGCGAAGTACTAAGCACCGCAAACAAGTCAAAATGGCGGACAAGTTTGTATTTTGTTGCACGTGGTCTTGAAAACTTCACCAATTTTTAGCGCAAAAATGATCTTTTACTCCTAAATTCAAGTTATAATACGGAATTCAAGTACAAGTACAATATGAAGAGAAAGAAATTGAAAGAAATTTCACCCGTGAAAGTAGCAAAATCAAGAAAATCAGAAAATAATAACAGTGAAAATTCTGAACTTCCGATTGATGTGAAGTCGTTTGTTAAAGAAGTAAAACAGCTGTTAAAGAATGAGACAACGTTATTGACAGGTACGGTTATCTTCTATAATTTTTGTTAGGTTGCATTATACTTCAAAAAATATCTTGGAATGAACATACAAAATAATAATAATGATCTTTATTAAACTTCCTAATTTGTTTGAGGTAAGTTGAGGCCATGTGAAATAAGCTAAAAAATTATGATACGAGCATGCGTAAAAGATACATGTAAGTTGTAGAGGTAAAAACTAGTAAAAAATACTAGCAAGGACTGCGTCGGTGTTTCTAAAGAAACAGTTGTAAATATATAAATATAAGTTGTACACTGTAGAGTGATTCGAGAAAACTGACGTTTCGGACGTTAGTCCTTTGTCCTTTGGTATTACTCCGACGAAGGACTAACGTCCGAAACGTCAGTTTTCTCGAATCACTCTACGGTGTACAACTTATCGTTATATTTACAACTGTTACATGTAAATTACGAACCCGAATCATCTGAAGAACATGCATTGGGCCTTTGACAGCTTGAATTTGTTACTACTTTATTAACTTACTAACTACTTGATTATTACTGCTGACTGGATGGCTCAGTTCGGTGAGCACCAGTCTATTGTGCGGGAGGTCATGAGTTCAATCTCTGTGGCCAGACCAACACTGAGGGTAATTGTGAAGAAATTGTAAATTTACATATTCAAATGGTTAGAATGTCTTCTCAGATAAGGACAATAAACTGGAGGTCCCAGGGCCCACAGTAATTGGTGGAAGCTGTGAGTAGCGTCTCTGCCTTCCTTTGAACGAAGGAAAAACTAATGAAATAATAATAAAAATACTAGCATAGTGCATTTACAATATTTGAATCTTACTGTTTATGTTTTTATTTTACTATTAGGTCTTTCTAAGCTAAGAGATGCACTGAGAAAAAAAGAAGGAAAAGGTTTCAATGTCTTTGTGGAGTTTGTCAAAGACAATTCAGAATGTCCTGAGATCTACAGGCCACTAGAAAAAGGACATCAAAGCCAAGCACCACTTGAGGTTTGTATCTTCACTCACTCACTTATTCATTCACTCACTTCATTTCTCATTCACCCAGTCACTCACTCACTCACTGGCTCACTTATTCATTCACCCATTCATCCATTCACCCATTCATTCATTTACTCACTCACTCACTCACTCACTCACTCACTCACTCACTCACTCACTCACTCACTCACTCACTCACTCACTCACTCACTCACTCACTCACTCACTCACTCATTCACTCATTCATTCATTCATTCATTCATTCATTCATTCATTCATTCACTTACTCAAGAGAAAAAAGGAAGGAAAAGGTTTCAATGTCTTTGTGGAGTTTGTCAAAGACAATTCAGAATGTCCTGAGATCTACAGGCCACTAGAAAAAGGACATCAAAGCCAAGCACCACTTGAGGTTTGTATCTTCACTCACTCACTTATTCATTCACTCACTTCATTTCTCATTCACCCAGTCACTCACTCACTCACTGGCTCACTTATTCATTCACCCATTCATCCATTCACCCATTCATTCATTTACTCACTCACTCACTCACTCACTCACTCACTCACTCACTCACTCACTCACTCACTCACTCACTCACTCACTCACTCATTCACTCATTCATTCATTCATTCATTCATTCACTTACTCAAGAGAAAAAAAGAAGGAAAAGGTTTCAATGTCTTTGTGGAGTTTGTCAAAGACAATTCAGAATGTCCTGAGATCTACAGGCCACTAGAAAAAGGACATCAAAGCCAAGCACCACTTGAGGTTTGTATCTTCACTCACTCACTTATTCATTCACTCACTTCATTTCTCATTCACCCAGTCACTCACTCACTCACTGGCTCACTTATTCATTCACCCATTCATCCATTCACCCATTCATTCATTTACTCACTCACTCACTCACTCACTCACTCACTCACTCACTCACTCACTCACTCACTCACTCACTCACTCACTCACTCACTCACTCATTCACTCATTCATTCATTCATTCATTCATTCACTTACTCAATAGTTAAGCTGTACTAGTAGGAAATATTAATTTATTAATATTTTGTTTTGTTCATATTTTTATGATGAAATGATACTGAAACTGAAACTTTTCTACATTGTGTGAATTAATTAGCTCCAGATTGCCATTGAGGTTCTAGAACAACTTCTCCTTCAATCTGCTGACAATACAAGCTATGCATCGGTAGGAATGTACCATGTCAGAAGAATCATGCAAAACCATCTCAAGCTCCTCTATTCCTGCTTGAATCCCGCCTGCCACATCAACATGATTAAGGGAGCACTTAAGCTTCTTGTTGGCATGGTAGCACAAGGCGCGTTTGCTGCTAGAGAGATTGTAGCAGTGTTTGATTTCACTTTGAAAGCATTTGGAGGACTTGTTAGCAAAACAGATTCAAAGGTAATGGATTATTAACTAAACTTGAGGAATGGCTGAATGAATAGACCTTTTAACACTGTTGCCCCCAAATGGCACATAAACAGAAGTCCTAGTCTGGCACCTTCAATATTTGTCCCTGATAATATGCAACTATGTTGCTGACTTTTTTCTTCAGAATGCCCATTGACTGAGGGGCAGCACAGAGCTTGGTCTTGCAATCTAGGAGTCCTAGGTTCAATTCCAGCTCTGGCCACAGAAATTGTATTTGTCTGTGTCCTCAGTTGGTCAAAATATAATTTATCAATCATGCTTTATATATATGTATACAATTTGCCAGTTGGGATTCTTAACAATGTTATTTTTGAATTTATAATTAGTATTCAATTTTTGATCACTTTCCCGTATTATCTTGGAAGAGATAAATTCATTTAGACTTTAATGAAGTGGATTTATTCATTAATTTATTTTTTTGACCTGACTATTATTTAATCTTAAACAGATTATGATATATACTGGATATAATATAATGGATTGTGTATTTACTTATAGAATTTCAACCATATTACATTTTTTGTGAAATTTTTAATTCATTTGAATGGATCATCTGTAAGCTGTAGTAAAATGTTTACCTCCTTTATAGAATAATGAAAGTATTCGGACCTGCTTCATCAAGTTTGTGATGTCTTTTTTCATGTTTGGAGATGATGCAACTATACGACATATCTTAAACGTAAAAGGTTTGTAAATACACAATATATTTGCTCTATTTTTTCTCTATTCACATTTGATGTTCCATGATTTGATTGAAATAATGTAATACATGTATTAGGGAAAATGCAATAGACTATAGACTATACATGAGAGGATCCAGGCATCACAGAAATTAGCTGGTTTCATATTGAAAAAGGGACTGGGTTCTAGTCTTCAAAAACAAAGCATAATTCATTAAAATAACATCTTCAAATAACAAAAACACAAAAATAAACATTATTACTATGCTACTTTAGTTCATTTGCTAGATATTTTTTAAGCAATAAACGATTGATTTCCGTGGTTTATCGTTGAACTAAACCACGCGGGATGTTGGGAGAGCACGAAAAAGGCCTAAAAAAATCACGAGCATCCTGCGAGTGATTTTTGGCCTTTTGAGTGCTCTCCCAACATCCCAAGTGGTTTATTTCAACGATAAACCACGGAAATCAATCGTTTATAGCTTTTATAATATAGACAGACATTTGAACACATTTATTTTCGCAAAAACCGTGGTTTATGGCGAAATAAACCACGGTTTTGGACCAATCAGAGCGCGTAAGAATAAATCTATATTATAATTAGTTATATTGAATTCATGAAGGAAAAATATTTTGGAAGGACACTGTCCCTCCATTACATACATTTCTTGTAATATTCAAGTGCCAATAAATTTATCTGACAGTCTGTGTTTATCCGATCTTAATAAAACTTTAATCATTTATTCATTTTGACATGCTCTCTTGAAATATGCTATCAAATTTTTAATGATTTGAAAACATAAGGAATGATTTCAATAATTTGCACTTTTCTCAACTAGAACCCAGTCCCTTTTTCAATATGAAACCGGCGAATGGGGTTCACTACATATTTGAAGAGACAAAATGTTCTCCTCAGTCTGTATAGTAAAGCCAAACATTACTTGATATTTTTTGCCACTGCCCCTGTGCCACAATCCCCCTTTATCTGACATATGTTTACCACTTGGTATACAATATTATGAAAAGAGAAACAGTTATTGAAATGCAGGGCTCTTACTATGTCTGGCTGGACTTATAAATCAATGAATGAAATATTGAATGAATAAATAAGTGAAACAGTGAATGAATAATAAGATAAATTAAGAGACAAATGAGTACAATTTATTAGGCGACTAGGTGTAAGATAAGTAAAATTAAATTTAATTCATGTTTTTCTAGGTCTTGTTTCATCAATATTTAAGCTGTTTTCCAAAGATCCACCATATGTTATCATTATGGTAATTAAAACATTACATGAAAAGGTAAATCATCCTAATGGCAGAGTATAAATCGTTTTTGTTGCCCCTGAAATTGATCCACTATACATAAAGTTAATACTAATTCAAATGAAGTTATTTTAATTAATAGATAATCACTGAGGCACACAGCATTCGTGGGTATAACAGGGCTCAAAATAACAGCCGGCCAATGGCCGGACAAGATGACCGTTCAAAACAATTTTTGACCGGACATTCCTAATTTTTGACCGGTCGAACTAGCGTGAAATAAAATATATAATATGTGTGTGTGTGTAATATAAATTATGAAAAAAAAAGAAAATGTTGTGTAGTTGTATTTTAAATTATCTTTATTGGTAAGATATGCGCAACAAAGTAATTATCTAATGACTAACGAATGACTAACCAAACGAGCCTTGCTCAGTTAACCCTTTCGCTCCTACACCGCTTGAAAAATACAGCCTTACTTTAAAAAAAATTGATTTGCTATTCGTACGGGAGTCAAAAATATTTTACATTTTCACAGTGAATCTTTATCTTTTTGCTAAAGAAAATACGATATAATCATTTAGATGGGCTAAGCGATTATTATAAGCTGAGTTATAAGATTTTAGAATGATTTTACGTGTCTCTACATAGGTGACAAACGAAACGTTTGCGACACAATCTTCGAAAAATCTCTTCTAAAAAGTTTTGCATGCTAGGAGACATCTGGAAAATAAATTCCAGCTCTTTTAGACTGAATTTCCAATAATAAATTTCGGCGTCAGTCGGTTTTCTATGAGTCGCGTACCCAGACGTCCATTTGCTATTCGTACGGGAGTGAAATTCTAATATGTAAATTTTCGTACTGATCCTCGACTATTTCGCTAAAAGAAAAAGATTTCCTCTGGAAGAGCTAACACTTATTTTTCGCATCTTTCCAAGCATGCAAAAAAATTTTCGAGGAGGTTATTTCGAAGTTTTTCTGAGGTGCGATACATGTCAGTCATGATGTGTCGTAAATTCTCAGAGTTTGTAACCTATGAGAATCACTCAGTCAATCGATCAATGTGACATCGTTTAGCATAATAGTTCAAAAGAATTGCCAAATCCATCTAAATGAGGAAATCTTTTTCTTTTAGCGAAATAGTGGAGGATCAGTACGAAAATTTACATATTAAAATTCGACTCCGTACGAATAGCAAATTGACGTCTGGGTACGCGACTCATAGACTGACGCCAAAACATTGTGTTTCCAAAAAAATATATTATTGGAAATGCAGTCTAAAGAGCTGGAATTTATTTTCCAGATGTCTCCTAGCATGCAAAACTTTTTAAAAGTGATTTTTCGAAGATTTCAAAGTGTGTGAAATTTCGCTCGAGTTGAAAATATTTCTAAGTGTCGCAAACGTTTCGTTTGTCACCTATGTAAAGACTCGTAAAATCATTCTAAAATCTTTTAACTAAGCTTATAATAATCGCTTAGCCCATCTAAATGATTATATCATATTTTCTTTAGCAAAAAGAGAAAGATTCACTGTGAAAATCTAAAATATTTTTGACTCCCGTACAAATAGCAAATCAAGTCGGGGTACGGGTGACGTACCCGTAGCCACTGCCTTAAAAAAATCGTATCTTTCCGAAACAACTTATAAGTACTACAACTTTGGGTTTAAAGCAAGCACTTATTGACTAGGAAATTGGTTTATAACGTTTTAGTTCAATCTAGGAATTTGTACCGTATATAAAAACAAAGGTGCTAGAACGCTACATAACATGGAAATGAGGCAACAAAATGGCCAGCGTACGTCTTTATAATCGTGCTGGTTTCCCAGTACATTCATACGTTATAAAAATATAATATTCACTCATAAAACGTAAAGAAATCTTTCAAAGGTAAACACAACTTTGTAATGGATATTTTGATGAGATTAGATCCTAAATTTGAAAAGTTATTTTAAACGGGTTTTCATTAGTTTTATTCAGTTTATCTTAGTGAGCTGACCGGTCACGATGACCGTCCTAAAGGACGTTTGACCGGTCAAGTGCTTATTTTGGCCGGTCATTGTCCGTTGACCGGCCGTTATTTTGAGCCCTGGTATAATGCAGGCAGCTGCATTATACCCACGAATGCTGTGTGACGAAGTGATTATCTAGTATAATTATTGTTGATATCGTTGTCTTATTCGTGTTCGTTATATTGGGATAATACTGAGTAAAAACAATGGGTTTTGATGTGAACAATGATTATATAATTGTAATTGTTACACATCAACTTGTTCTGTAAGTTTGGGAATATTTTTGTATAAATTCTCAAGCTCAAAGTAGCATAGCTTACAAGCAAATGTAAAACAATGTAATTTAGTGAACTGCATTGTGAACTTTTTTCTTTCATTTTAGGTTGTCAAAAATAACCAAGTACCCAAGAAATCAAAAGTTCAGTTGTTCAGCTCTTATGTCCTAACACAGCTTTCCACCTTGTACAAATACTCCACTAATAATGATGATGCTGATGTTGAAAACATCAGAGAAATTGTTCATGCTTTATTACAAGATGTTTGCTGCACTTTTAAGTATGGCATATGCTTTGTGAATAAACTTGGCATGTTTGCAGGAAGGTGGGTTAACATTATTGAATATACATGAATAGAATAAGGAATTTAGCTACAAAAATACATCATTCAATAAAATACAATGTCCTGATTGGCTAAGGTTTGTATAATTATGTAATATTTCTACAATAGTTACAGTGCAGTTCAATTTTACTGAATGGTTAAAAGGTAGACAGCGTATAACAATACATTAACGATGGTCATAATGATTTTACAGACCAAACATAAATATTTGAATTGTTATTGTAATGATCACAATCCTATCCATAATTAAACATTTTCAATTTTTTTAATGTCTTCATTTTTTTGGAAACTGTAAGCTCAGGGCTTTCTCAGGCTTTTTTTATTATATTTTTTATATTATTTTTGGAAACCATTTGCCCAGGGCTTTCTCATGTTTTTTTTTTTTTTTTTCAGGTCCAATAATCCAATTTTGTTGAGATTTCTCCAATCAATTCCTAAGACTGGCCATAACCCAATGCTTCAAGATCTTATCATCAAAATACTAGTGTGTTGTGCTGACCTAGTTCAGCCATATCTTATTAGCCTGAAGATCACTTATGAGCCAAGGTTGTCTCTGCCGTGGTTGGCTAATATCAATTTTCTCATTAAGGTAAATAAAGTATAGGGCTTATCTTCCTGATTGATGGACAGAATATGGATGGAATGTGTTGGAATGACAGATTTTACAGACTGGCAGAAACAGACAACTTGGAAGTCCTAGTGACAGACAGACAGATACTGGTAGACAGACAGATAGACAGACAGACATAAATATGATTAATAGAGAATAATACATGGGCGCACGGAGATATGAAATTTATCTTCAAGTGTTCAACTCGATATCGAGTTGAACACAAGAAGTTAAATTTATATCTCCAAGTGACCATGTATTATTCTGTTTATTATATAACTTAAAAAGTAAATCTCGCTTTGTGATTGGCCGAACAAAAATCCAAATTGATAAATAGGAATATCACCACTGAACACATGTGTTGATACGATTTTTATCACATGAGAGAAACACTGTATGTTATATAATAATAAGTTGTATACCATTGAGTGATGCTAGCCATAACTGATGTTTCAGACGTTAGTCCTTTGTCGGAGTAATATGACAGACAGCCGACAGATTGACTGATATACCGACTGGGGAGACAGACATCTTGTTATAATTTATTCTCACAAGTGAGGTCACAATAACAGAGAAACAAAAGGAGTATTGTCTTTTGAAAATGATTCAGTATTGTGACCTCACTTGTGCAGCATAAGCTTTATTACACATGAGATGACCCAAATACAACTATTTCAACAATTGTCATAATATAGATAAGTTCTTAATTATTATGTGCAATGACGGTTCTTATATAAACCATGTCATAATGGTTTAGGGTGTGGTCAATATGTTATTCAATTTTTTGTACTGTATTTCTATTTTGATGGCAGAAATCAATAGCGCACATTTACCAACATGTCTATGTTCATTAGCGTTTAACATTAATTTACCTAAAACTTAAGACAAGGTTAAGGTAGTTTTTTGAATATGTCTATGCATGTGACTACATCAACAACAAATTTGGACACATACTAGTACATTATTATACAATAGCTAAAAGAAACACTATTGCAAACACTTAGCTTTTCCAAAAAAAAGGATTTTCGCTGACACAGAAAACATGTGCTGATGTTTGTTTTCATGTTAAGCAATCTCCTGTGCACGTCCAGATTGCACTAGTAAGTACAATAAAGGTAGTTTTGGCTGATGTACATGCATCACATACACAGGAAAAAATTTGTGATTCCCAAAATGTTTTTTTTTTGGATTTAGTAGCATTTTCTCAAAGATAATCCAACATAAACATGTTGTTGAAATCACAATTTTTGTCAGTGATACATGTAGTATATGAATTGCAGAATGTCTTAGGTATTAATTTATGGACTGATGGACAGAGCGTTTGATGGAATGACTGAATGACAATTGGATGGATTGATTGACGCGTCAAATATCTTCTTACATATTTCTTAAACATATTTCAACACAACAACATCTTCACATATTCCTTATTATTATTATTATTATTATTATTATTATTATTATTATTATTATTATTATTATTATTGTTATTATTATTAATATCATGATTATTATTATTATTATTATTATTTTTTTTTTTTGTGACAGATCTACTCAGCTCTGCCTCTACCATCAGTGATGATCAGCAAGTCCACCATTGATATCACCAGTGAATCTTTCTTACAAATGGCTTTGAATACTGCAATTCCATCTGTCTTGACAAGGATAAACCTCAATCAGGGAGTACAGGTAATGGGAAGATGGACAGGCAGCATGGAGGTGGACAGACAGACAGACACATACTTGTAGATAGACAGACAGATAAGTTGACAGACAGACAGCAGATAGATGGGCTAATATATACAGACTGGCAAAGGCAGACAGACAGATGGAGGGTAGCATACAGGCAGACAGACAGACAAATGCAAAAAGACAGACAGTCAGACAGATCAACAACATATTCAAAATAGTTACTTAATTACGTAAAATTAACATTTCAAATGCAAAATAATCAAATAATTATTGTGCTTACATGGAGTACAAAATTAACAGTATACTGTGGCGAATAATTACATTATGCATCATTTTACTACTACTACAATTATTAGCTGTATATTCAAATTTGTAATCCCTGTAGAGATGAACAAACACAATTTGCACTGATTACGCTACAAAAGAAAATCAGCAAAGCATTCTGGTAGTGGTAGCATTCTACATCACTGTGCAAATCTCCTATTGACCATGGCTTGTTGAACAATGACATTCATATATCTTATTAGATGTTTTTGTGTGTAATACGTGTGGATATTTTGCAAATTGCCAATTTATAATGATTGTTTAATAAATATGTATCCTATCTTACAGCATTCCAGTCTACTTGTGAAGAACACAACACTCTCGCTGATCAGCCTGGTGCTAAACAGAGCTGCCAACCTCTTGGACATGTGTAGAAAAGACATTTCTTCTTCGTCCAAGATGGAGGCATTCATCCTGCATTTTACAGATGAACTTATCAAAGCCTTGCCTGATGTAAAGACTGTTTTGTCACTGAGGCAGAATTTAGTTGCAAGTTTAGAAGCAGGGAAAGAAGTGAAAGATGAGCAGATGAAGGAGGGTGGTGATGATAACCAATTGACAAAGAAATGTGAGTGTAATCACAATTGTTATTGTAGTTATGTTAATGTTTACAGGTTTTTTTTTAACCAAGCCAAAGAGCAATGAGCAAGGATGGCAAAACTTTGTTAGGTGTTCACAGTTCGGCGATCAGCACAGTAAATCAATCCAGGGCCATTGGTCAACTTGATCAGCACCATATGTCAATTTGATCCACATCATAGGTCAAATCAAACCACATTTATATGACTGTATAATAAATTGGAGTGAAATGCAAAGACTTGAGTTTCAAAACAATTTATAAAACAGTCTGTCACATCTTTGAGCTTGTGGTATATTTACATATATTGAAAAGCAGCATTGACCAAAAGAGTGGAGGTTAAATATGAATAAATAAATGCACTGTTAGCCTCACTTGTTTTTAAATAATATACCAGTAATAATTCTTACAAGTTACAAGTTAAAAAAATAGGGTTGTCATTTAACGTTACCAATGAAGAGAAAAATCTTCAAATAAATATGTCTTATTTTACCATGTATCATTTGTCTGTCAAAAAGGTGAGCCATCAGTTCTGCTATCAGAAGTAATCCAAGTTGTGTATTATTACCAAAAAGTCCAGCCATTCATTCTGTCCAGTATTGCGTTTGACATGAGCAAACTCCTTCCTGGACACCATCAAGACATTAATCAGAACATCTTCCCGTGGTCTGTGCAGTATTATACATTAAAGATTTTACTGGAATTACCAAGAGGAACTTTTAAATGGCACCATCAGGTATTGGAAAATTAAAAATTATAAGGACATTTAGTTGAGTTTAGTTTAGTTTAATGAGCTTTCCGTACTTCACAAAACTAATTAAAATATCAACAAATTTACATCTGTGTTCAATACAGTTGAGGAAAAAGAAACAGGACTCTCCCAATTGTATCCCTAACTCCCCGGTATAAAAAGAGAAAAATCAGAACAAAATCATTTATCATATTAAATAGAATCTGTTACCACTTTAGCACATGCTCTTTAAAAATAAAGACTGAGATAAAAACTAGTGAAAAAATAATGTGGGCTGTGTCAGTGTTTTTATAGAAACAGTTGTAAGCCAATATGTGTAATTTGGATGACACAAAGTGAAGAGGCAATACTGGTATTTCACACTTTAGTCCTGTGTTGGAGTAATGATGCTCTTTAAAAACATGGCAGGAGTGTGCAGAAATCCTCTCAGTAGGGCTTCTCCTTGTCTAAACTTGGATGGCCTAGCTAAAAAGTAAAAAAAAAAACACACACACACAAAAAAACAAAAAAAACAAAAAAACAATGGGGATGAGATACTTGTATAAAAAAACGTCAAAAAACACTTTGTTTTATTTCAAGCAAAAGGACCCTTGTGTCATGAAATAGAGCAAGACTCAAACAAACTTTGCTCACATAATTATTTTCCAAGACAGCAATCAAACGTAGGCCACAACATTGCTCTCATAAATTAGTGCAAGTTGTCCTTTGCAACCTAAATTGTCTTATTATGAAATTATAATACACAGTCATGTGGTTGAGATAAAGCAAAAATGCTATTGCATGAACGTTTTCGACTCATCATTGTTTGTATTATACATGTAGTTGATTCTGATGATGACTTAAAGTCAAAAATGTTCAATTAATAGGTAAAATTGTGTAAAAAATAATATTTGTAGTGAGTTGCCATTTGTAATATAATAATGAGATAAAGCAAAAATAAGCAAATGGCAATTTTCACTACAAATAGAAAATTATTTCTTTTTTCGTTTTTAGAAAACCAAGCATGGCCCATCCAATATGTACAGTATTCTTCAGATATTAGTGCACACTGATAGAGCAGAAGTGAGAGCTGTTGCAGAAGAGCTTATTAACAAGGTAACAATGAAGTACAGCGAAATCCATTTATTTTTAATACAGCAAATTTTCATACAACCCAACAAGGCTTTTTGTCCATTAATTGAAATTTGCTTTATATCTCTCGTAAAATTAACCTCAATAGAACTGGAACCCCTCCCTAAACCAGGCATTTTCTCAACCTCGTCCCCAGGGCCACTCTGTTCGCTCTTTTTTCAAAATGGCGGTCGCTCACACATTGACACTGGTACCGGCTGGTTTGACACGTGACTGTTGGCCATATTGATTTTATTGGTCACGTGATCAAAATCTCCAAAAATCTTGGAGATTTTGATCACGTGTCAAACCAGCCGGTGCCAGGGTCAATGTGTGAGCGACCGCCATTTTGAAAAAAAGACCGAACAGAGTGGCCCTAGGGACGAGGTTGGCATTTTCTTTGGTCCCAGTACTATTCGGAATAGATAGTTTGTGAGAATAACATTTGTCAATTGTTAAATTTTTGAATTTTGATATAATTATTTGAGAGTTGTTTCCCTAACAAATAGTATTTTTTTTTTGTTATATTATTTGTTTTGTTTTTTTATGTGAAAATAATTACAGAACTTAATAATGGTTACCCTTTTTAAATAAAGTATATTATTATTAAGGAGGGGTTTCACTGTATGTCAAATAAAAAAAAAAACAATCACCAAGATGTTTCTAAAGATTAATGAATTTGAAGTCAGACTGGCAAATAACTATAGCGCGTGCATGTGATCTATCTAAAATAAGAATAAAAATAATAAATAAATAATTAAACAAACAAACAATCAAACATTTAGACGCACAGACAAACAGACAAACGAACAAACAAACAAACAATAAATAAAGTAAATTAGATAGTATAAAATAATAATTATGATAATGAATAGATCAAAATGATAATAATGTTAATTAATTCTTTGTAACTAGTGTTCTATAATTGTCAGGTAGTTTTCTGACAATTATAGAACACTAGTTACAAAGAATTAATTAACATTATTATCATTCTGATCTATTCATTATCATAATTATTATTTTATACTATCTACAGTAATTTACTTTATTTATTGTTTGTTTGTTTGTTCGTTTGTCTGTTTGTCTGTCCGTCTAAATGTTTGATTGTTTGTTTGTTTGTTTGTTTAATTATTTATTTATTATTTTTATTCTTATTTTAGATAGATCACATGCACGCGCTATAGTTATTTCAGTTATTTAGTAGCGCGCGCATTGTGTGTTAGTTTTTAAATCTTGACGTTTGTAAATAATACTTCACTTGTTTTTGCCCTGAGGATGGACCAAAGGTCCGAAAGCTCGGCTATATAATTAAACATTTATGTGGAAGAAACGGTTTATTATTTGAATATTATTATGGTGTTGTGTTGTTAATGCTGTCATAGGCTATATTTACAAAAAAAACACAAATATTTTGCAACTTATGATTTTGTTCAGTTCCTCCAAGAAGAAGGGATTGTCGGTGATGACAACACAACAGAGGTGGAAATATGGCTTAGACACTTGTACAATAACTCGTTAAAACAACACCAAGAGTCGCTGGTCAAGCACCTTGATTCCATCCTCTACACGGTTGCCATGGAGCCTTATAGATACACTGACATTGTCATGGAGATGTCCTCCCAAGTTCGTCAAGGAAGTGACAGGCTATCCTTTGAGAATGCTAAAGACCAAAGGTAGAATAAAGATAGACTAAAACGTCAGACAAATAGTCTTAAAAAGAAGACCATATGGTCAATAGTCCAGTTTCAAATTCTCTTTTTCACAGCCTTAGAGCCTTAACCTCAATTATTATGCATAAAATATCCAGAAGTTCACAGGAAGCCTGGCTTACGGGATAATGCCTGAGTCGGACTCTTATTTCAACAACTAGAGGTCACGTAGCATGCAAACCAATAGACGCAAACCATTTGATAAGAACTGTAATAAAACACCACTATTTACTTGCACACTACACAGTGACCTCTACCAACTCAGACATTATCCTAAAAGCCGGGCTCCCTGTGGTGTCTTTTTCATACCCTCCAACTCAACATTTCTACGGATTGTTGATGCATGTAAACAAAAGAATATATTATATTTCTTGAATGCCAAAACTGTGTAAAATTCGAAGCTGGACTAGAGTGCACGCACTAAATGTGTGCAACAGCTGTCGCTATTTAGTAGTAAATAGCACTAATTGAATAAAAGAAAACAATAGAATTAGCATAAAATAGAACCATTTAGTGGTATTTGTGTTGCGCACTTTTAGTGCATGCACTCTAATGATCAAGTTGCTATTCTTGCATGGTCATAAGCATACATTGTTTTCTAATTTGTTAAACTCTGACACCAATAACTTGAAGCAACGTTTCTCTTGCTCCAATGCTTGTTATTCAGGCTTAAGTAACACCGTGGTGAAAAGTCTGCGCATGCCAGAAGAAATATATAAGAAATGGCATCAAACGATCTCGTACCCAGTGCTTTCTGAGTAGGGATTTTTAAAGAAAGCTACGAAAGAGAAAACTTTCGCCGTTTTTTCCCCTAAAATATAAACAGAATTGAAAATGTTCAAACTTAGGGCACCAAGAGAATTTAAGAGAATTTATGTACAAAAAGTTTAAATGTTCACGAAATTTCTTATTAATTGACTTAAAAGTCCATAGACATTTTTCGGCTTCGTATATAAATTGCCTATTTCAGATCATGTGACACTCTTTTACGAAAAATGTGTTGAAATATTTACACCTGAAATAATCATTTCCCAAGAGTGACATCACATGGTCTGAAATGGGAAAATAAACATGGAAGCGAAAGAGGTCTATTACCAAACGATCTGATTGTTTACAAATGCAAATGACACGCATGCGCTGACATTTGACCACGGTGCCGGCTTAAGTTACAACACAATGATCTTCTTTCTTGAAGTTAAACCAGTTCTATGGTTACCGAAATGTTTGTTATGTTTTCAGGGCGTCGTTTAGTCCATTGGTCGTGAGAGCACTTATGTCACATGCTGAAATGATATCAACATCCCACCATAGCTACACAGTTGAACAATTAGGTATGTATTGCTTTCACGGCACACAACTTATCTACTGCGCATGCTCAATCTACACTTATCACGCGACAAACCCACATGGATTATTGGATTTCCTTTTAATTTATAGTACCACAGTGGGTGCATGCCAACGCTCCAGCTGCGGCATGTTGATGGCAGGAACAGCCGTCCACGGCTGCTAGGTGCATTGGCAAGCATTTTTGTTTCTTTTTTGGTTTGGTTAAGGTAATTCCGTAGTAATAGAACTAACCATAGAATTTTGATAAAACTTTCTATAGTAAAACATTTTGAGTTTTTCATCAAAAATATAAAATAAAAAAATGGGGTCACCGTATTGGATTTCGCTGTAAAATGTTTTAAAGTATACCCACTTTTGTCAATTTAGCGTCTAACATTCGAAAATGGGCATCATTCATAAAAGTATCTCTTTACTGAGCTTGGTCAATACCAAATATTTTCAATGTGCTTTAGTATGCTCCTTATACATCGGGCTACCGATGTAAAGCAAAAGATTTCCACTAAAATTCAACAGCGAAGAGAAATAAAACAAAAATTAACAGAATGTTCGAATTTTTACGGGCCTCATCGATGCTTTGAACGAAACACTTTTCGTAATATCGAAAAATTGAGCCATAGAATTTTGTCATCGATTATATATGTTTTAAAAAACATGATTTCAAATGATATTATGAAATAAAAAAGATAGGTGGCCGTATTGGTTTGCGAGATATTTTGAGAAATATCCTCAAAATTCAATCATATCAAGGCTTTTCCGAGTATGGACTGGGGCGAGTTTAAAGAAATTCGTTATTTTTCGCTTGAAAATGTGAAAACTGTTCGTATTTTTACGTAAAAATGTTTCTCAGACATAACTCTGTATTTATTGACTATAAGAAATGTAGAACTCTAAAATTCGAAATATGCGCAGAACTGTGCGCAGTGCAAAACTACGGAATTACCTTAAGAGGGCATTGCGCATCTTCCACTATTTAGGCCTAAAGGCTAGACTTTGATAATTTCTCCTAATAATTTAGTAAGTTGTTGATCTAACAATTACCTCAATACAAATATACCTATCAGTTGCAAATAAAAGATGAAGAAAAAGAAAAAAAACCCGTAATTTAACAACATAGGAATGATTTGAAATACAAAAAAAATCCATGCTTGAGTGGTTTTCTATTTTGAATATATCATGCACTCGAGATTCGTTTCATGAAAACATGCAAAAAAATAAAAAAAATAAAATATAAAAATAACAAATTCCTAGAAATCGCCCTTTTATCTCTTTGTTACATGTAATATATTGTTTTTACAGGATCTGTTGCCAAGTACATCAATCTCGTTGTTCTCGACTTTCTTCGTGTCATGGTTAACCCTTTACCATTGATGCTCACCATAAAGCGTTTCTATGGTGACGTAGTACTGCCTAAAGACCTCTCCTGTTTACATAATACCCATAACTCTCTGCTTCAATACGTAGGATGGTGGACTGGGACTCCGAATGTGGTAGGTGTCACTTTATGGTTGTAGCTTTCGGACATGCCGGGATACTTTCAAATGTACGCGCAAGGAACTGAGCAAACTTTTGTCCGTAAAATGATACTTTAATTTTTTTCACCCCTGAGTTGCCTGAACGCCATATTGTATTTAAGTTCATCCGCTGACCATACCAACATGAGATTATGGTTGAAAAATATTAAGGAAAACATCATGCATTGTGCGGACAAAATGCTGGGACAAATAGATTCATCTCAAACAACTTGCTTAATGTAATTGTTTTTGAAATTTCAGGTTGATAAGAAACACAAGAAAAAGGAATCAGTGAACTTTGACAAGATAAAAGGTAGAAATATTGACTGTGTGACTTTCTGTGTTCTAAAAATTTAAAATATTTCAAAATATTGTAACAGCAAATTGATTTTATAAATAATGTAAATTTTAAAATCAGGCACCATATGTTCTGCGAATAACGTGTTCATGGAGCAATTTCGTTTAGGATGCACTGCGTGCAAGGTTTTACATAACAAAAATAGCTTGAGAAGTTTGAAAATAAACCGGGATGTGGAGATTTCGAACAGATTTTTCAAAAGTTTCAACTCTCGAATTTTGAAAATGGCATCCTCTGAATATTTGTTTGACCTGAAGAGCCGCACTACATCGACTGCTACTTTAAACCTTCGACTTACTAGCTCGCTCAATGATAAGCACAAGTACATGCCCTAGTAGAACTATAGCCTGTTTGGCATCGATAGATTTCTCAAAAGAAACCTCTTGTTTAACTATCCGTCGAGCATGCGCGAGCTGACGCCAGCAAGCATCACATTACGTCACGTCTGAAATGGATTTAGCGCGAAAATGTTTGGCTAACGGGCGTGTGTTTCCAAGTTTATTTATAGCCTCAAATTTTTGAATAATTTAACTCACCTACTGGTTTGAAAGGCATTTAATAACCGGTATACGAGTTAATTTATTCGTCCAAACGTTTGGACAGCGCGAAACACGTCCTTGCGGAGGTTTCTTTTGAGAACTCTCATATAAACGCCTGAAGAAAGAAAGTTTTGTTGACTCCTGTGCTAATCCCGTTTTAACGAGCAGGGGGGGGGGGGGGGGGGGGGGAGTTGTACGAAACATCAATAAAGTTATTTACTGGATAAAAGCTTTCTACCCTATAGAGTTTCTTTAGGGATTTATCCGTTGCTATTCAGGCTTCGTACAACCCGCCCAAGGCTTCAACTGAAAATGATATCAGGTCGAGGTATTCAATGTGTTCAAGACAAAGTTTATCTTGTACATGCAATAGCCTCGTAGAGTAATTGGAGGAGAATGAGGATCGTCTACTGAGATATAGTAGATGATTGCGATGTGCCTTGTACATTCACAGATATACAGATACTGACGAAAATGATGGAAGTGATATTATCGGCTTGTGGAATAGTGGGAAGAGTGATGGTGGTGGTGGTGATGATGGTGGTGGTGATGGTGGTGGTGATAATGATGATGTTGATGATGGTAGTGATGATGACTTATGTGGTGTTGATAATGGTGATGTTGGTGATGATTGTGACGATGGCTATGACGGTGATGATGATGATTTACTTGATTGTGGTGATGATGTTAGTGATGGCGATTATGATGTTTGTGATGATTTAGGTGGTGATGATTACGATGATGATGATGATGAACATGGTGATGGTTAATGAGAGGGAACCATGAAATTTTTGTTTCATAATTGAATTATGAAGGTGGGAATATTTGCTAGATAGATGGTAAAGCAGTGCAAGGGTAATTTTATCAATCACTAAACATTTCACTAATATATAGGATCGGTTATGCACGTTCTGGTCAATTGACCAATCAGAGCGCGCGTTACAAAAAATGATGTGGTCAGCGTGCTTTGTTCACTTATAAAGCACGCTTCTCAACCAATGAAAACGTACGTGGTATCTCAAGTATATAATAAACGTGCTTTAAAAATAACGTTCTTGTAGAGAAATAAGATAATACTCAATCATTCTCGATGCTATTAACAATGTCTATGATTCCTTTAGGTTGGGTTATCGCCTTTCTCTCTGACAACGTTTGTTAAATTGCTAACGATTGATTGTTTTTTTGAATCATACATAGACCCTTCGCGTTCAGATATCATCCAAATGCTAGACAACCTCAAAGAATCACAGTTACGGCAGTCCTTCACTCAATTACTTCAAGTCTGTTCATCAAGTGAGGAAGGCTTTGCGTGTCTTGCTGATCATATGGCTTGTACTCCATATTGTCTCGTTGGTATGTACAATGAATTAGATATTTGAGGGAGAGGGTCTCATCTTGCGCAATGTTTTTTTTTTTTTTTCGCCGTTTGAGGCCGTGACTGGTGTTCAATATTGGCCGATATTGTTCCTTCATTAAATTTATTTTACATACATAAAAAAACAAAGTGTGCGACCATTTGACCACCATATTGGCATTTTAGATAATGTCTCGTACCAAAATAAAGAAACGAGTAAAAAAAAATAAAAAAGAAATGAAAATGCACACTACTGCTCATAACTAACATCAGGCAATCAAATATCAAAATGTTTAGCAAAATGGGCCAACCGATTTTACAACATTGGCAAAAGTGCTTTGTCTTTCTTTCTTCACCAGAGAACTAACGGTGCATGCTGTCTCTATTTTCATCTAGGTACTTCAGCAGTTATAACTGAAAATGTTCTTGATCTGGCTAAAAAACTACCTTTCCCCACCCTACTGTGGCAATTATTCGGTCCTTTGATCATAAATGCGCAAAGTACTTCTTCATTGGGTGACGTAAATGCTAACGTGGTATCAGTTGAAGCGTTACACCATCCAGAGATGCAGGCAATATTAGTGGATTCGCTACAGAAAGATAACGTTTCAAGCTATCCTACGAACTGTAATCATTTACTTCACTATCTGTCAACAATGATCACTGTGTTGCGTGACAAAGAGTGCGTTACTGTGAACGTGACATCTGAAGATGCAAGTGACAATTCTGCAAAACCATCCAGTAATGACGTCATGACTGCACTGGCGTTACTATTTCAGTTACTGGAGCTGATGTTCAAGCGGCTATGTCACGCTAGTGATTTGCCACGTAGTTCTTGTGAAGAGGAATTTGGTGGAGATGAAGAACGTTGCGTGGCAGGCAATAGTGACGTAATGCGTGACTTCTGTAAAGCATTTCTTGGTCACCCTGTGTTGTACGAGTGTTTTGTCTCAACATCAAACAAACAAGGTAAGTAGTAATAAAATCTTTGTTTGGTCACTTGCAATTTCATATCAATTTGTGTAAACGTCAACAAAAGTAGTTTAAAAAAATTAGTGGCACGGCGCTCGAAGAACTTGAGAATGAAGAGGTTTTCTTTGTTTACGCCCAATTTCTGCTCGAAATGTTGCAACTGCACAGGAACCCCGGAAAGTAAAACCGCAGAGGACGTGCCAAAGATACCAATTATATTTAGACCATGGCAACACCATGTCGGATAAATTTGAAAACGCAAATTTTGTTCCGATACTGTGACAAAAATTGCTCGTTAAACAATAGAATTAGCATAAAATTCTTTCGGATTCGTGCGTTTTAGTGTAAACGGAACGCCTAACCGGATCAACAAAGTTGCGTTTTCAAATTTATCCGGGTTAGTGTGGACGCAGCCTTCGTGTGGACGTAGCCATAGAGCATTTGAAATGTACATTGCATTTGCAAAGGGCAGTGTTTGAGTTGATCATGATTGTATGTTACTAGAACGATATCTTTCATGTCCAGTTTGTGTAGTTTTTAATATTTTCGCATGCACTGAACAAATCGCTCAATTCATCTAACCCACGTACAAGTTGAAAAGCGCGCAATTTGAATTCATCAACACTATTTCACAGGGACGATTTTGACAAGTTTAATGTTGAGTTTCTATATTCTCTCACTAAACATAACCCGCAGGTTATCTAAAACATTTAAAATGCACTTCCCATAGGCCCGATGATAAAGATAAAAAAGATGCATTGTGGTCTAGCTTCAGTACAAACGACACCATATATGAACAAAAGATGTTTGTACTGAAGCTAGACCATAATGCACCATGTTTGCTATTTCAGAAATGGTCTATTCGAAAAGCACACTACAGTATTTGCATTTCATGATTGTATTTTACAGGAGCAATGGTGTCTAATTTAATTTCAAGTTTATCTAGTATCATACGATCCATTCTGGATAAAGTACCAGTGGACCCAGCGTTGATACGACCTTATATTGATATCATATGTGATAACGCTGTTAAGGAGATTACTCAAGCGGCAAACAACAGTGGTGAGTGGATTTTGCCGATTGACTTTAGAGTCGTTTTCGTATGAGTGGGAAACATTTGTCACTATTTAGCAGTAAATAGCACTAATTAAACAAAAGAAAACAGAATTAGCATAAAATAGCACTATTTAGTGGTATTTATGTTGCACACTTTTAGTGCGTGCACTCTACTTTCCGTATCATAGCTGTAGTTCCTAATTTCCTGCGATAACGTAGCGTTATCGTAGCCGTACCGTTTCCCACTCATGCGATGGATAGAGTCGTTTTCGTATGAGTGGGAAACAGTACTGTATCGTATCGTAGCCGTAGTTTCTGAGGAGACATTCGATTATTCTGCCGTATCGTAGCCGAACCGTCTCATACAAAAAAGACTCTAATACACTCATTATAAGCACCTCACATTCATTCATTCATTCATTCATTCACTCACTCACTCACTCACTCACTCACTCACTCACTCACTCACTCACTCACTCACTCACTCACTCACTCACTCACTCACTCATTTATTTATTTATTTATTTATTTATTTATTTATTTATTTTACGGAATCTCGGTTTGGTTGGGTATAGAATTTGTTCAAAATATTGTTGAAAATCATATTCATATGAAGTCATCTGTTTTGCCGATTCATTTTATTAGTGATATGATAAATATTACACTCGAAGTTTATTATTCTAAATGTCCTTTTGGCGGGGTAAAGCATTTGTTCAATTATTACATTATTAATAATTATATATTTAAAATCGTCATCATTGCCTTGAGTGGTCAGTGTTGTACGATTTTCATAACCATCACCACTACCATTACCATCATCATAATCACCATCATCACTACTGCCATTATATCATTGTCACATTTTATATATGAATCGAAATGTGTTCCAATCAATATATTGAGCTCATAGCAGGAAAGAACACTACATAACATGTAAGATTGTGAAGTTTTAAGGCCGGTACACACGAGGGAGCTTGCTTCTGCAACACGCTCCCGCAACATGCTCCCAGAGCAAAGCTCCCTCGTGTGTACCATTGAAAAATATGTTGCGCAACAAAATTTATGCTCCCCGGTTATGCTCCACTTTGCTCAACAATGCCAACACGGCCACTATAGTGCTTTCTCCAATAAATGTCGCTTTGTGATTGGTTGATTTGTCTTTTGCCGCGCTGTGATTGGTTTCGTTTTTCACTAGGGAAGAATGCTATACGCGATTGTGATTGGACGTATTGCTTCTCTCACGTGTCAGAATGTAGCAAACAGATTTTTTATTCGTGACCTTTATTCAAAGTCTCGTTATATGTATGATATAGTCAAATGATGGCATAGTTTATAGTCTTATAGTTCAGGACATATATTCTATTTCATATAGTTTATAACAGTCATATCGACAGCAGTCTTCGTACTGAGTTTCTTAAATCTTTCATCCTCCAAATGTAAAACAATGGATTCATGGTCGAATTCATAGCCAATATTACACCATTGTACTGGAAGAATACCAAACTGTGATTCCTAGGAATCACACATATGTGCCCTACAATGATAAACAACACAGTTGGCAAATACACAACCAAATTCAACCCTAAGATCAAAACCATCGTAGCAAGCGAATGTCTGTACTTTGAGACGTTAAAATCAGTCGGATTTGAACTGTTGGAGATTCTATTCGTGATCTTCTTGAGTGATTTATACGCGATTAAAAACGAGATGACCATGGTGGCAATTACGACGGCACCAATGAAAACTGCAATTGTCAATTGTTTTGTTCCGTATAGTTCAAGACAAAGTAAAGTACCAGCCGCGCCTATAGCCCATACTCCAACTCCGACGCCTATCGCACGACGCTTACTAACAAGGTGTTTGTACTTGTCGAGCGTTTTCACGGCCAGGCACCGGTCCACGCTCATTACGGTCAAATTTAAAAATGCGATAATTCCAAGGGTATACCCAGCTCGAGTCATTAACAAATGACAAAAGCAGAAACCTTCTTCCCATTTTTGAAACGCCGAGATGTAGAAGAAAGCAGTCGCAGGCTGGGCTATTAGGCCAAGGCAGAGGTCAGTGAGTGAAAGCGAGCATAGTAACACCCGTGAAGGAGTCTGTATCGTGTGAGTCTTACTGACTGACCATACGATAAGCAGATTGAATAAAACTGCAGTACAACCAGTAGCGAAATGTGCTGCAACTACTGGCGCCAATACGTCGGGGTTGTATTCGCTCATGTTGAATACTGTTGACGCTCTACAGAACTTCATATCGAGAATATTAAAATCGTTAAATACTTTCGTTGTAGTGCTTTGTTCTTTAGGGATGCGTTGCTTCGGACTAGTTAGACTGCCTTACCGTTTCAGAAGAACTCGTTTAATCAACTTCATTACTTATTGTCGGAGTTTGTTAGCGAAAAAATTACAATACTAGACTAAGCAATACTCGAGTGCGTCTTTTTTAAGATATTTAAGTACAGAACTTCGCTCTGACGTGAATTTTCCAATAAAAATTCTGGCTTTGGTGTCCCTTTAGCAGTGTTAGTAGCTGCTCTAACTTTAAAGGTTTATGTTCAGAGGTGTTTTCAGCACCTTTTACGCCAAATTTGTAAACTAGACCTTTTCTGTGACAACAATTTGAAATTATGAACTTTGTTGGTTGTGAATTTGCAAAGCAACTGTTCAAGAACGGACTAATGTCATCAAACTGGCGCTTTGCTTGATAATATACTCAGTATTTTTGACAAATCTCGAACTTTTGTGAGACCGAGCCTTCGAGAGGCGGAAAAACGACACTTTTTAAGCGTCGGGTTGGTGGTTTCTATAGCTGAACTCTCTGTCTCCAAAAAAGATTTGAATGTCATTAAGAGAAGAATAGAATAAAATAGTTTTGAGGTCGTTTGAAATCCTTTTCGGGTGTCATTTCCAAATATAAACCATGGAACGAGCAAGTGGCAAAACTTTCTCGAATAGTTACGCAATTATGAGGTTACAACTTAGGATATCTTGAGAGCTTTTTTCGCTCTGTTCCAAAATCACAACCATCAATTTTTAAAGCGTGTCAAGACGAATGAGCCAATGTAAAAAACACTGGAGGGACACCCATCAATTTTTAAAGCGTGTAAAGACGAATAAGCCAATGTAGGGCTATTAAGTTCAGTTGGTATTTCTGTCAGTATTTGGCGGAATTCGTGCTGGCAAGCTCGTTTAACTGTAAAGTCAGTGTAATGTCGCAGACTTCCAAATAATTATTCCAAGTTGTGATAGAAAGTATTTCTCCAAGATTTTTCTCGTAATATCGTTGTTCCTAACTTAACAACCATAAACCAAGCTCAGGTCAAAACGTGCATTACGAAATGGCCAAAGAATTAACCGCTTCCTTCTGAAATTGCGTTCGGTATTTTTGTTAATTGTACGGCTCCATAAAATAAGTTGATGGCAAACATTTCCAGCTTGAAAATCTACCTTTTCGTACGAGTTTTCACCCTTTCTTTGTATTTTTACTCTAACTGAAGCCAAAATAATATAATGAGTACATTTCGAAAACCTCCACCGGCAAAATCAACAAAATGTGCTGATATTCTATCGTTCGTTTTTCTTTTTCGGTTTGACTTTCTCAAACGTGCAATGACAAAATGAATAATGTTAAGTGCACAATGAACTTATTTTATTTTTGAAGCACGTTCCTCTTGTTACATTTTGCTAAACAAAAGAAACAGCTTTTGTCATGACCAAGTGTTTTAGGAAGTTCAGCTAGAGTCGTTGAAATGTTTTTGTATTTTATTTTTGTGAATATAAGGTTGTTGAGTGTATGGTCAAAAATAGAATTAGAGATTGTATGGTGAACTATTAAACTATATTTACAATACTTTTCGACGGAAAATATTAATTTCAATCCCAAAAAAAACATTTATACACTTTGTTAAGCTAAACGACGTTAACAGTGATACGACGTCTGTCAAAACAGTTGAAACAATTTTAGAGCATAGTTTTTACAATACACTTCTTTTGAAATTACTCTTCACCCCTATTCAATGTTGCAATGAGGGCCATGATTGGTTGCTACATAAAAGGCCAGTCCTCTACTATGACTGTTCAGCAACATGGCGCCAGGGAGATGGGGAGAAGGAGGGTTTTCTTTAATGCGAAAGAGCGAAATGAACTCGAACATAGGTTAGAACTTTCGACGTTAATCATAGACATTTACTTTACTTTGGTATATGTTGAAATAATGTCAACCCACACTCAGTTGCAAAGTTAGTTGGGACACTACACATAATTTAGAAGTAAACCGCTCAGTGTTGTTCTCAAACTCTAACTTTACTGATTTATAATGACAACTACGGTAAGAATCATATTTTCCAAAAATGTTGTTGCTTTCTTGTGTCGCTGACACCATCATCAGATCTAACGGGTTCCAGTTACTTAGTGCATCATTCGATGTATTTACCATTTCAGATCTAATTGGACAGATAAATTAGAAATTTAAATGCGAATAAATTGAGACGTAACATTATTAAGAATTATAACCGTGGCAGACAAACCAGTTTGCTATAAACAAAGTATGGTCGGGAAATTATATTTTTACCAAATCGGGACCCAGACAAATACCATCTCTCTCTTAAATATCTTCATATGAGTACACGCGTGCGAATAAACAAAATCACAACAAACCAATTTGGGTGCGGCGTGTTCGACTGGAGACCGCACGCCGCCCAAGACAAATACCATTTCTTTGGCCAAAGCGGGAATCGAACTTAGAAACGCCGGATTGTGAGACAATCATTAACACATTCTCAATTCGGGAAATTCATTTTCAGTTTGTTCATCTGGACTTTCACGGCTCTTCGTAAGTCTTTCATTCTCCAAATATAAAACAAAGGATTTAACGTGGAATTCAATGTTATTATAAACCCACAATACTGGAACAATGGCACAAATAGATATTTAGCTTCTTTAAATACTGCTTTTGAAAACATCAGTATTAAAGTTGGAATGTACACAGTTAAGTTTAACCCCAAAATCATCGCCATTGTTTTTAGTGAGTGACGATATTTAGCTATGTTGAACTGTGTTGAGCTAGAATTCCCTTCACGCGACTGTGCATCACTCACTGCACTGGCAATCTTTTTCAAAGTATGAAATGCCAGCGAAAAGGAAATTACGTTTGCTAAGATTAGTATTGCACCAATTGTAGACATTACACCGTATTTGACCGTTTGACTAAACTTGTGTATTCCAACGATATCGGCAGTAAAAACTATCGTCCATAAGACTACATTTAATATGATAGTCCGTCTTTTTGTGACATAGATCTTGTATTTATTAATGGTAGTAACTGCAAGACATCTATCAATACTCATCGCTGTTAGAATAAACAATGACGTTACCCCAATAGCGTACCCGACGTTTGTCATTAGGACCCATAATATACAATACGCGTCGGGCCAACGGTTAATCGCAGAAATGTAGTAAAAACCAGCAACCGGTTGAGCAATTGATCCGATTAAAAAATCAGAGAAAGCCAAAGAACATAATAGTATTCTTGATGGAGTTTGAAGAATGGGAGTTCGATAAATAGTGAAGATGACGAGTAGGTTGAGTAGAGTGGCAGTGATGGCGGTTACAAAGTGTAGAATTATCACAGGAGCTATTATATGTGTTCTATAGTCTGTCATGTTATTGGGCATGGACGTTTCGCATACTTTTATGATCATTTTCACATTAGAGTTTCTGTTGATGCCTCAAGAAATTGGACAAAATGCAGACAAAATGAATTGCTAGTGGAAGAATGGTACGCTGTATTTCGCTTGAGTCCTGAAAAGTGTTCTGATCAAAGCTAAATAGAATGACAAGTAAAGTTTTCTTGCCTTATGTAGCTCTCTTGTTTGACGCTAGTGTTCATTAGATCCTCACAATCATTTTTGGACCAATTGCAGTCGGTAAAAATTTTATAGATATCTACAATGTAGAAAAGGGTCTGTCTAAAAAGTAAACGTTTGACTCATGATGCTGTTTTGAAGTTAGTTGCTCTAGGCAAAGGGAAATGTAAAATAAGTGTAGTGCTTTCCTTTTTGTAGTCGTGTTATCTGACGTTAATATTCCGGAGACGTATATTAGTTTGTTTATATTATTGAGCAACTTGAAAACATTCGAAACAAAGCGAATTGAAGTTTTGAAGATGTTTATTGTGTGATTTTTAAAGAAAAACGTAAATGTTTATTGTTGGCCCATTCTTTAAAACTTCAACTGTTTGATTGATCAAGTGTTCATCGCGAGTGTTAGTAATGCTTCAAGCGTAGGAAAGCTAGTTCTCTAGTGATTTGACTTTTTTGTGGTGCCATTTTTGGAGGACTTATTTTTAAATATTTATTCTTAAATGACGTCGTGTAAAACATCTATTGATGGGGCTTAAAGATGTACTTGGATGAAGATAAATTTCATTAAATCATCAATCTAACGTAAGAAAACGAATACCCAAGTGCCATACTAGTCATTTTGAAAAGTAATTTTCAAAACTTTCTACGAGAAGTATTTTATTTTGGAGCTTTTTTTTACAAATGTTATTGATGTCATAAGCACAACATAGGCCATGTATCACAGAAATTTCTTTGTAACTGTGAACATTGTTAATAGAGTGAAATGGTTTGGAAACTCTTTTGTTAGATGTTATTGAACACTTTTTTCAAGCATGACCATGCACAATCTTTTGTTTCACTATTGTTTTAACCTTGTTGGATAAGGTTGAGTGAACAGATCTAAACTGTTCTTTTGGCTGCTTGCTTCAAATGCCTAATAATTGATACAAACAAATTGAATAATCCTTCCCATAATATCATAGACAAAGTTGATGTCTACTTATTTCACAATTTGGAATAAGCATTAACAAAAACCTGTGCAGGGTCAAGACTGGTTCAACTTCAAAACCGAACAAAGACATAAAACAATAGCCTTCCTAACCATTCTTTCTATTAACTATGCTGTGAAATAAAAAAATATCAACATAATCAATCCCAAGCAAAAAAAAAAAAAAAAAAAAAAAAAAAAAAAAAAAAAAAGCAGAATATTAATCTTTAGAAAAAACTCCATGAAACACTATGTTTATAAAATAGTGCAAAAGGAACAAATTAATTTGCAATCCAAAATGGTAAAAATGCATGGACCATGTGTGTGATTGTGTGTATGACGTCATCAAAATGTCATGCATGAATAAACACATACATACGTCCAAATAAGGCGATTTGTTTATTGCTTCATTTCCCAAAATATTGACAACGTGTTTTGACGATGAGCAGCTTCTTGAAAATAGAACCGTACAGAGTGATGTAACCTTTCTCTGTGGTTTTACTGATTTAGTCCTTTGTGAACGCGGAACTCAGCTATTTTATTGGATGTCTTCTTTAAACGAAAGAGTAAAAATGTCCGTAAAATAGGAACAAAATCGGAAAAATCGACAAAAAAGCTATTTAAATATTTTATGTCATCTTCACATGTTTGGTAGGCCTGATTGGTACTATTAATCAAGATATATAGAAGTTATTCTCTTTCGATCTTTCGATTCCTGCTTTTATTTTTCGAAAATTGTTTTGGTTTTGTGATACACTCACGTAAATAAATGTTGTATTTTACATTTAATGATTTTTTAACAAACCCAACTGACAAATCTCGATGACTAACTCGGACATTGCGTAAGCAATGGTGGAGTTATTGGAGTGGGACATTTCTGTCACTTACCCCTCAATCACTCACACACTCTCCAGTAAACTTCCGGTTGTTAACAGGAAGTTAACTTCTCAAATATAACTTCTTGAGACGATGGGCTTCCTTTACTAAAGAAAGAAATTTTCAAGACGAGGGAGATTTGAAACGAGGACCTTCTGCGTGCGAGCAAAGTAGAATGACGTAAGCGAAAAAATCACTACTTATCGTTGAAGTGTTGGAATTCATGAGGACAAGATCAACACGCTTTATTGCCTTCCTCTGGCTGCCAGAACTACATTTGAAAACCTAGGCAGAAAAACAGATTTGATAGGAGAGAGTAATTTTTGCTTAATTTCATGGTTATTTCCAATGGAAGTCGCGAACTCTAAGCAAATTAAATAACGTGTGCTTCAGATATTTAACGTGGAAGTGAAAGCTCGAGTTTCGACAATGCCGGAACTTCAAACTTTTCATTGATTTTGTATGTAAAAATCTATATAACTTTGATGTTAGTTAAAGGAAAACCTCATATTCATTAATACACACTCAATTAATCGTGATATTGAGTTTGAAATAATCATATCTTCTTAGTTTTGAACAGTTATTTTTTTCGATGTGAGATGCATGTCAGCTCATTTTATTAAGTTTATTTCCCAAATTAAACTTTATATACAAAGAACTAAGATTTTGTGTGCTTCAATATCATCAGTAACAATGTCTGAGTTACGTGTTTCATTTTCAGAAGGAGCATTTCGAAGATGAGTATTGCTTTTTGACATTATAGAGTTTAATGATGTAATGAGCTCGGTTCTTGTAGTGGTTTCACTGCTCTGATTTATTTTGATAAAGCTGTTCCATTTCGTTCTAATGAATTGAATATTTATTGATACGTTATTTGAGGATTTCAAACTTGCAGCTGTCCAAACATAATCCACTCCAAATATGATGCATATAAATCTTTTAAAGATTTTGATAGCATGGATACTGGTGCAACACCATTTACATTTGTAGCATTAGGGTTTCATCTGTTCGTAAATCGTAGTGAAAGCAGACGTTTTAAAGAATAATATCAGTAGTCGAACTTAGAGTAATTAAAAAAGCTTGTTGGTATTACTGGAAGAATGACGTTCACATTTGATGATCCGTTCATATGTTCTTGAACGATTTCTTAGTTTTTTTTATACAAGAAGACTAACGTCGTAAAACAAACGATAAGTACCTTGTTATTCAGATATTTTAACCGCAATGAGTTTTATCCTTTCACACATTATCTTAGTTATTTGGAGAAGCTAGCTTTTTACTCGATATATGCAAAACGCAACGTTTGTTTCTTCTTAGATAAAAAACAACTTTGTAATTTCAGTTTTTTAATAGTAACTACAATAGCGCAATTTGGGCCTTTAGGACACAGATGACATAGTTCCGTAGCACTGTGAGCGTTAACTGTTCGTGGTTGATTTGGTTGAAAGGCTTGAGACTGGAACAAAGCCGGATCTCTTAAGGTAATATTCACTTCAAACAACTACAATTAGCTTGGCCAAATTGAGGTTTTAAAGTATATCTCTTGAGTTTTTTTAATAACTCCACGGAATGACAATTTCCTTTTCCCTGGTGAAAGATATTCACAGCATGACAATAGCACTCAGACAATCCGTTTATCATTTCCAGTTTCAGCCATTTGGTCGTCAATATATATAAGATTGCTTATGATTAAATAAAAAAAGTGAATGTTGTCCTACTCCTCGCGAATGACTTTTACAAACTCTATTTATTTCTTAAATCAAAGTGCAGTGATGCTCAGTTCGACAAGTACATTTTAAGTGTGTTCATTTGGACTTTCACGGCCCTTCTTAGGTCTTTCATTCTCCAAATATAAAACAAAGGATTTAACGTGGAATTCAATGTTATTATAAACCCACAATACTGGAACAACACAAATTGATATCGAATTTCTTTAAATACTGCTTTTGAAGACATCAGAATTAAAGTTGGGATGTAGACAGTTAAGTTTAACCCCAAAATCATCGCCATTGTTTTTAGTGAGTGACGATATTTAGCTATGTTGAACTGTGTTGAGCTAGAATTCCCTTCACGCGACTGTGCATCACTCACTGCACTGGCAATCTTTTTCAAAGTATGAAATGCCAGCGAAAAGGAAATTACGTTTGCTATGATTAGTATTGCACCAATTGTAGACATTACACCGTATTTGACCGTTTGACTAAACGTGTGTATTCCAACGATATCGGCTGTAAAAACTATCGTCCATAAGACTACATTTAATATGATAGTTCGTCGTTTTGTGACATAGATCTTGTATTTATTAATGGTAGTAACTGCAAGACATCTATCAATACTCATCGCTGTCAGAATAAACAATGACGTTACCCCAATAGCGTACCCGACGTTTGTCATTAGGACCCATAATATACAATACGCGTCGGGCCAACGATTAATCGCAGAAATGTAGTAAAAACCAGCAACCGGTTGAGCAATTGATCCGATTAATAAATCAGAGAAAGCCAAAGAACATAATAGTATTCTTGATGGAGTTTGAAGAACGGGAGTTCGATAAATAGTGAAGATGACGAGTAGGTTGAGTAGAGTGGCAGTGATGGCGGTTGTAAAGTGGAGAATGATCACAGGTGCTAAGATGTGTGTTCTGTAGTCTGTAATATTGTTGACCATAGACGTTTTACAAATTTGCAAGATCATTTTCAAGTTGGGCTTCCTTCTGTATGATGAACAGAATACGAAAGACAAACGAATTGAAGAGTTTCTTTGCACTACGAACAGATAAGTTGTTAGTACTGCTTTTCTCTGGCGAAGTCTTTGCACGAAGAACAAATAAATTGGTAGTATTGCTTTACTTTGGGAGGGTCTTTGCACGAAGAACAAATAAATTGGTAGTGTTGCTTTAGTCTGGTAGAGTCTTGCGTAGGCACTTGGTTATTGCTCAGAACATGATCTAAAGTTGACACTTATTGCGGTAATTTGTTTTGTTATGCGCTGTTTTCCCCGAATACGAATATTAAAGTAAGTAAAATGTTCTTGCTATCTGTAATTTTATTGTCTTGTGCAAGTCTTCTTGATTCTTGAGACGGATATTAAGGATAAATTAATTATTTCGAAATCTGAAGTTGCTGGATGGTTGAAGACTTTGATAAATAAATTCCAAGTGTTTTTATGAATGTAGTTTTTCGAGTGTTGGAGATTGATCACGTATAGATTTTTTTACCTGCGTTATCTGTTTGAATTTAATATGGTATTAAACTATAGAAAACAACTCCGGTATGAGTACCAGCAATGATGTAATTCAACTGAGAAGCTTTTCTTTTTTGTTGCCGAGTTGAAGCGCGAATCTCGAAGTTTTTCAGAAGCCGTGATTTGATTTGGAAAGGTTGTAATGAAGAGTGTAATGAAGTAATGTAATCTTGTGTTTTTCTCGTTATGCTGTTTTAATCAGTGAAGTCGGCAAACGTTGAAATTGTTTTTTTTTTGTTTTGTTTTTTTTTTTGAAAGATACTACCAACGAAGAAGTGTGAGAAGTGGTGTAATTGAACTTGAATGTTTTTTTACTCTAGCTTAGTTGACGAATCTTGAAGATTTTTAGAAGTAGCGTTTTGCTAACTGTCGAAGTAGTGTGCGTTTACGCTTTTACCAGCTCCTGTCCCTGTTATATTTTGGAAAGATTCTAATACAGAACTTTAACAAGTAATGCGATTTAACACTGGAGCTCTCCTTATTGACTGAGTGATAGCGCGAATGTGCAAGATTTTCAGAAGTAGCGGAGTTTTAAAGATGGGCAGCTGTTCAATGTAACAGCTAAAATTGGTGGCTCTTGACCAACAACCAACGGTAATTTTTCATTCGATATTGGTCTTGATAATGTGGTTACTGCTTACTTGCACATCCTTGCACGGATTACTCTAAAGTCCAGGAAAATCCCTTCCAGTTTTATTGACTAAATCCCATTGAAACTGTAAACATTAAGTGACTGAAAACGACTGTCCAGCCATTGAACATTTGAACGTTGGTCACCGTTTTCAGTGGTGTTTTTTGGACTGAACAATGACAAATGGTCTGTCATTTGGTGGAAATGTTCGGTCGTGATGAGTCATTGAACGTTAATCGTATGACCCGGACGTTACCGTGTCATTATCAATATCCCAATTCTGCATGGATTTCTAAAGAGGAAACTTGTCTACTTCAGTCCCGACCTTTCTTCTCTATTTGAAGCTTGTAATGGAGCCCATATGCGCTGTAAGGAAGCAAGGATGATCGAGCGGTGAGAGCGCTGGTCTGTCACCGCTGTGGTCCCTGGTTTGATTCCCGGATGGAGAATCACATGTGGCTTGAATGTGTTGTCCGTTCTTTCCTTGCCTCGAGGGTTTTTCATCCGGGTTTTTTTGCCATTAAAAACGGTACTCGTTTCAATCTAAGCTGTGCTGCATGATTATGAGTTGGTGACTGCTCTGTTTAATTGTTTTTAATTATAATGACAGCGCCCTCGTTCAACCTGAACTCGATCACGTTGAGCTGGGTCCTCCGCAATTCATCTCTCGAACTGCGAATAAGGGCTATGAGGACCCACCAATTTATAAAACCAGATGTCTCTCATCCAGGTATTTCCCTTTGCCTTTGTTTTAGCTGTTCTAGTGAGCTGTTAATACCCCTTGAACTCACCAATAACTGATTTATGGTAGATTTCCAAACATGATTTTAATACACGGGTCTCATTATGGCCGAGGAGGACTATGAGGATTTGTTTTGTTGTTCATTCTACCAGTTCGTCACTCTGTCGTTGGCCATGAGAGCCGTGTATTAAAATCATGTTACGTAAATTAGTTACGTAAATCCATGCGCAATTTCCGTACGCAAATATACTACTAGAATACGCATTCAACTACGTGCAAGGTTGTTGTTTGATCTGCCGGTCAGCGATAGTTATTTATAAAGCTCCGCCATGTGAAGAATGAGAAAAGACCACTCTCGAATAAGAATTCACTCGGTGTTGGCTCCGATAAAATGGCTTTAACCGTAAAACCTAACGACTTTATAACTTTTTCATTTTAATTCCAGGAAAACTGTAGCAATTTTAGATTTTTATTTTATTGGAACTTTCTCGATTTAATGCATTTACGTTCCATAAGTTTGGAAGAAAATAAACCTGCTTTTGAAAGAATAAACAAAGTTGTCAGGAAAAAAAAATCAATTTACCAGTGATCATTAACTACGAGAGTGTCATTCAAACTTGATACAATTATTTGACAAGATGTCGATCATAACTTTTATGGGTCTTTTTTTTTTCTTTTTCTTTCATCGACTCGTCTTTCCAGAAATATTTCTCATTTGTCGCGTTGTAAAATAGCTAATTATTACTCGATTTGTGCAAGAACACTGCTTTGTTTGACTCCATGCTATGTCACAATTTACGAACGGAAATTGCTTCATGTTAACTGCAATTTCAATAACATGGTCATTTAAACTCATTGGACATATCGACATATTGATCTTGTTCCGTGGTCTTCCGAGTGTTCGTAGAAAAGATGAAAATATTGAGTTTGAAACAAAGCCTTCGGGATATTTTAAGATAATAGTCACTTCAATCTATCACAATTAGTGTCGGAAAACCCTTCATTCATTCATTCATTCATTCATTCACTCATTCACTCATTCACTCATTCACTCATTCACTCATTCACTCATTCACTCATTCACTCATTCACTCATTCACTCATTCACTCATTCACTCATTCACTCATTCACTCATTCATTCATTCATTCATTCATTCATTCATTCATTCATTCATACTTAGTAACATTTATCAAGCCAATCTACAAACCAGAACCACAATAACATTTCAGAAGCTAGCATTAATCAATATTTCGGGTTGAATGAAGAAGGCTTATGTCAGTCATACAAGTATTTCTAGCCTTTGACATAAAATACATTATTGTAGTAACGACATCCATGAATAATACTTCTTGAAAAGACATATGATTTATAAACCAACTCGAAAATAAAAGGATGGGAGAATTTCGTGATTAAATCACACACGCACTGAAACATATTGACATAATCGCTTCTTATTTCCCCGGGGATTAAAAAAAAAGATTATTGAAACCCGTTTTCTCATTTGTTTCCATCTACACTAAACATTTTGTATTTGTGCTTTCAGTGTCATCTTCCAACGGTCAATCATTACAGTTACTGCAAGTATTCAGCTCCTATTGTGAACACCAGAATATTTCACGAGTTGTAACATCGCTTTTGAAACTCCCCATAAACCTGCTGACTCTCAAGAGCAAATGGACAAGAAAATCTGCAGATTTCTTAGAAACTCTGTTAACGTTACTAGACGCTCCTAAAAGTCAAAAGGTATTCGCAACAAATCATTTGAGTGAAAGCATCAATAGCCAAGAAGAATCGCCAACAGACAATAATGTTTCATCAAGATCTGCCGATCACCGAGCATGTTGTCACATGACAAAAGTAACCAATCAGAGCTCACCACAGTTATCGGTGGATAACTTCAAGAGGTTGATCGAGTTAGCGATGGAAATTTCTTCTGCTAAACTAGATGACATCATCCATCGATTTATCAAACTCTCTCCCAGGCTACTACTTAACGTCACATCCGAGTTCTTAGACTTTTGTCTCAATAATGTCACCAAGGAGCACGTCGCCATAGCAACGACTTTGATCTCGTCTAGTCTGACATTACGTAAGCACTTCGAGCTGCGTTGTCGTTCAAAGAAGAGTAAGAAGTTGCTCCATCCCTTGAAGATAAAAAATTTGGTAGATGTTTTACCGCTTGTGTACTGCTATCTAAAGTTCGCCTGGAAAAATGACGGTAATATATCAACAGTATACGATTTTTGCTTTATTTATTTACTTACTTACTTATTCATTCATTCATTCATTTATTCCTTTTTTTATTTATTTATTTTTATTTACTTATTTATTTGTTTATTTATTTATTTATTTATTCATTTATTTATTTATTTATTTATATATTTATTTATTTATATATTTATTTATTTATTTATTTATTTATTTATTTATTTATTTATTTATTCCTTTACTTGTTTTTTCGTTTGTTCATTTATTCATGTATTTACTTACTTACTTACTTACTTATTTATTTATTATTTATTTATTTATTTACTTACTTATTTACTTACTTATTTACTTAATTTATTATTGTGGTGTTTCTTAGTACCTGTTTGTGTGTGATTTTTTGCATTTTTTTATATTTGTTTGTTTTTCTGTTTTTTCTTTGTTTTTTGTTTGTTTGTGTTTTTTGTATATTTTTGTTTGATTGTTCTTTGTCTAGTTTCTGTTGTTGTTTGTCAACTTTGTTGTTGTTTGTGTTCTTTTTTCTATAATGTTATTGTTTGCAATTACATAGTCAATTTACAAGACAGCGTTACCGTTAAGTTTCTCCATCGCAAGTGCTGGCACTTCCTATGGGAATGGCTTTCAAGTTTACAGAGTGATAATGATGGTGATGGCGATAGCAGTTATGAGGTAAATGGTTTATCTTTGTTTACTATTTGGAACAAATTGTTGGTACTTTTCAAGCGTTTTCATATAAAACTTTTGTTGTCGATTTTGGTTTCCTGTGGTGAAATACAGAAGGGTCCTTTTTAAGGTTTAACAATCTCTTTTCGGCCAGAAATAAAAATGTCAGACTTGATGTGTATGCTTTCACTCAAAAAATAGGGAATAATAAATAAGGGAATATGTGAGGCTTGATAGAAAACGACAACATTCTAAAGGGAAAAGCTTGATATGTCACCGCTAAGCAAGGGTGAAACTCAATTAGATGATATGTTTGTTGCTGTCGAAACGATGGCTTAGTGGGGAGAAATGCTGTGACGTATCGTCATCATATTTTCTAAGAAAACTATCAAATTTTCTGCTGTGTCCTAGCGGTATCATAACCGTAGGGTTTTCCAATCAAGCGAAACTGAACTAAAGTTTACTGCTGAACTCGCTCCTGCTGATAGTACCACGCGTCCATCCTGAACAAAAGCATATAGAGTCGTTTTCGTATGACTGGGAAGCAGAACAGTAATTACCGTAATAACCTCTCATAACCGTAATTTCTCAGAAAAAAATAACATTCGAATGATATGGCGTATCGTAGGCGTATCGTTTCCCATTCATGATAAAATAACTCTATCTATATCTTAGCCGCGTAGTCACGGAACAGTTGAACGAAAAAAAAAACACACAATAGTCAAATGGGTGTAAATAGATAACTTAGTAAAAAAATGTAGATAATTTTCAGAGTTTTTTTCTTTTCTTTCCTTTTTTTTTAATTTTTAATTTTTTTTAATTTCGTTTCATGATTTCTTAAGCCAAATCTGATTTTGGAAGTAATAAAAATGCAAAATCTTTCTCTTTCTCGCTCTCTGTATCAAACATTGCTGTGTTTGTTCTTCTCTTGCTGTAGGATGTACATGTTCCTGTGTTACAGCTTTTGATACAACTGAAAGCAAATGGTGAGTATAGTGACATTTAATTTACTGATATTGAATTTACGTGTAACTAAGCATTAAAGGAATATTTTGTTCCTTGTAACTGATAATGTTTAAGTAGCCTTGTTCTCAACAGTAGAGTGCTTACAATATGTCCATGAAATAAAATCTAAATAGTTACTACCTATTAGTTCACATTTAGTGACTAATTTAGACAAGTAAGTTTTAACGAGTTATTGTTTTCTTTGTATTCGCCTTTTCTTTGACTGTTCTGGTTGAATGATAACACCTAAATAGTCCTTAAATAGATACTATTAGTTAGTAACTAATTAGGTTTTATTTCATGGACACAGTATAAGCACTGTAGAAGACGAAGATAAACTAGATTTTCGACTTGAACTTATAATATGTTAATGGTTATACTTGTGGTTATGCGTGTTTCACAGCGATGACAGCATAAGAAAAATGATATATGAATGTTAGTGAATTTGATATCAAAGAATCCACCTGAACCACAATGCTTTACGTACCTTGGTAATACATTTGCATACGGTTTCTCTTCACATCCAAATTAACCAATTTACAAAAAATCTTCAAACCCACACTCAATAGAGTGTAAACACTAAATGTGTGCAACAGTTGTCACTATTAAGTAGTAAAAAGCACTAATTGAACGAAAGAAAACAATAGAATTAGCATAAAATTATACCATAAAAATACCACTATTTAGTGGTATTTATGTTGCAAACTTTTAGATTGTGCACTCTAAAGAACTTAGGATTTTTTTCGCGAGTGAGATGCGAAGGCTGCAAAGCATCTTGGATAATACGCCTCATCTAAAGTGAACGCATTTGGTTTTAATGTATTTAGATGTGCAAGGTCTTAAAGACAAGATGAAGACACTATTAAATATTGCTTCTGATCATCCTTGGAACATTCGGCAGATAGCAGTAGTACGGACGTTACTGACAAGCCTCAAGAACGAAGATGATTATGAGTTGTTTGGGAAAGTATTGAACACTTGTATGCAGAATATATCTACAACGCTTAGACTTAACTCAGGTAAAAGATAGTTTACATAAAAAACAACTGGGCCACACGACCGATTTAATATTACAACTTTTTTGCGAAAACAAAATCGAGAAAATAGACTTATTATTACGCTCAATTAAAATGCAAAATATGTAATTTATGCGTAAACTGAATTTATAATCAAATTGCTGATACTAATAATAACATATTTCCAAAGTTTTGATTAGGCAGGTTTTAAACTGACGAAGATAAATGATACGGAAATTTATATTTTCATCAATTTACAATCTAATTAATTAAAACTTTGAAACTTCGCTAACTTATATATGACCAATCCAGTGAATAAGCTTTTTTTACATAAATCCAATGTGATTCCAACGTGAAAATGGTGTATGATCAAAATCATTGACTTTCAATAATGAATGCATTTGTTTTCTAATCAGGCAGTAACATGTCGGTGGAAAAAATGGTCGAAGTCATTGAGGACATCATCTGCAACAATAAGGTTTGTAGCAAACAAGGCACTTTGACATGCCATCCCTTGAGCGTAGTGTAAAAGATACTAGATGTTTACAACCAAAGTAAAAAAAACGTAAATGTCTATGTTTATCGTCCAAAGCCACTTCATCATCTGAGAACAAACAAGCACTGGTCTGGAGTGGACAATATATATACTCTGACTATATTTACCCCCAGCAAATGCCGGTACCCATTTATACACCTGGGCGGAGAGAGGCACTGAGAGAGTAAAGTATCTTGCCTAAGGACACAAGGTGATCGCTCGGTCTGGGAATCGAACCCGGGCGAGTGGAACTGAAGTCCGATGTCTTAACCACTAGGCCACGACTCATCATTATATCGGCGGTGTCTTTTCGTTCCAAAAAAATTTCTTCGGTGTTTTCTGAACCGTGAATCTTAACTTAAGTTCGCCGGTTGACGAAAACTATTTGTGTTAGGAGCAGCTGGACCATATTGTGCAGTGCCTTGAAGCAGACGTATGGTCTTCCTTTGTAAAGAGTTGTTTAAAGTAAGTAAAAGTCATAGAAGCGTCCATTTCTTCATCCGTTTTTTTTTTCTTCTTTTCTCTTTTTCTCTCTTTATTCCTTCCGTCCTTTTTTCTCTTTTCATTTCATTCCTTTCTACGTACCTTCTTGCAGTCAAATCACCTGAAGCGTGAACACATAAAGATCGTCAATAATGAAATTTCATTACTGGAAAATTGATTTCATTCAATATTCAATTTTAAGATCAACATCCTCGCAATTTGAGGCTGAAAAAGCTTTGAAAACATAAAATATCAAGCTAAAATGAACTGTTTAGAAAACTTTCGCTGAAGTCGTTTCTCGACAAAACAGATTTTTAGTTTGGACTTTTTTAGAATTAATTCATTTTGTATCTCTAAGACTTGTTTTTAAACTTGAGTGTTGGAGTCGAATAATGAAATCAATTTTTGATCCGACTATCCACCAGGGCTCGTACTGCTCTTAGAAATCCTGAAAAGTTACGGAAATGGGCCTGAGAAGTCTTGGAAATATAGTCAGGGTCATGGAAAGGAACTAAGTCTGACTCAAAATGGCCACCGGACAGAAAAAAAAAGCAATTGATGTGGGTGGTTATTTTGGAATGTTAGTGGCCATGGAAAAAATAAAAAAAAGTCGTGAAAAGTGGGGATTAGCGACTTCAAACGATTACGAACACTTTACCCATCTTTTGTTACGTCTGTTTCATTGTGTTTTAGATATGATTTTGGTTCTCTGCTCACCTTCAAGTGCATGTCAGCTTGTGTAAAACTGCTGTACAATAACAACAATCGGGCAACTGTCGTGAGTGAATTACCGCTGACTACAATGTATGAGATGGTGCTGACTCACTCCAAGTTCTTAGAAGTGATTATGGACGGCAACAAGGAGAGCGCTGAAAACAAAGGTATGATGATGATTATGATGGTGGCGATTTAATTATTTAACGAGAGTGTCCCATAGACTTACCTAACAATTGACCCTGATGTTACGATGGTTGTAGTATTTGTGATGATAATGATAAAAGTGGCAGTGGTGATAATACACCTTTTGCTGTTCATTAACTGCACTGAAACACTCATTCAAGCAAAAGAGCATTACTATTAGCGCGAAGAAGCATTCAGTACCATGAACAAACACTCAATAACAGCAAAAACAATGTTTGCAAACAATGTATTTCTAAAGCTGCAACATTACTCTTATTCACTGAGTGTTCACATTTATTGAATGCCTCATCGGTTAATGGTAATCATCTTTCGCTTGAGTAAATGTTTCAGTGTCGTTAATGAACAGCAAAAGGTGTATTTATAAATCTTTTTTCTTGCTGTTTTACAGGAGCAGTACTGGACCTAGTTAGCACCATCGCAGAGCTGAGTCCTGAAAGCTGCCAAACCTCTCACCTACCCGTACTCTTTTCTGCTTATAATGCAACTCTCGCTAACAATGGTATGTCAACATCAAGAGAGTATGAGATTAGAGAGCTTATTTCCCGTATTGGGCTGTAAACTCATCAGGGGATCTTTTCATTCTATTTTTAAACTGAAGTTATTTCGGAAACGGAACGTGATTGGCCAGATTGCAGGAGGCGTGGTCGCATCGTCAAAACATCTCAACACAAAAGTACGGAGATTGGTAACAAGTATCTACAAATAGCACGACAAAGAGTAGAGCCCCTTATATGGTCCGGGAATAAGCTCTCTTATCTCATATTCTCTTGTAGACATTTATCATAGTTATATTCTTAAACTCATGAATAATTAATGAGTAATTTTCAAAGCAAATCAATACCCGTGACGAGTTCTATAACTAGTGATATAGAACTGTCCTAATTTGCATAAACTTCAAACTCTCGAATTCGTGTTTTGTCAACGCTTTAGATACACGGCTTCGCTTTGCATCTATATCTGCCGATAAAACACTTATTCTCTTTTTTTTTAAATACTCATATAGAATAGAATATATATGTTGTTATTTTTCCGGAGCATGAAACCAAAGCAATGTATTGTCGCTACACGTTTCAATTCCATTAAGAATTATAATAATTACGACCTAAATTCTAGTCCCCCCCCCCTCCCTCCATGATAGAAATATCGCTGAGACATCTGCAGATTAGCACGCGACAATCTATGTGAGTGAACACGAGTTCGATTACAGTTGATTCCTCATCTGCTGGATAATAACTTTTCAAATAACGAGAAATAACAGTTGGCTCAAATATATACCCACCAACACCAACAGACTTTATGAAGGTCGCACTTATCAAAATGATGACGTCTCATTCTTTTTACTAACATCTGAGGACATGCAAATCGTATAATCGTTAATTAACTAAAATTGTCATTTATCTCATTTATTTGAATTTTCCTGTCTTTTTCTTAGATCAAATGCTCCTGTATTTACTGCATGTTTACGAAAGAGCGCAAGTTCGATTTTCCACTCACAGGTCAGTGAAGTGATGGTTAAAGAATTGTTTGTTTCTCCCTTTCTCTCTCTCTCCCTTTCTTTGTTTGTCTGTCTGTCTATCTGTCTGTTTGATTGTTTGTCTGTTTGCTTGTTTGTTTGTTTGTTTGCTTGTTTGTTTGTTTTAATTATGTATTTCTGCGTTTCGCTAAGTTTTCAAGTTGTATATTTTCAAGAATTTATTTTCTGTCATCAGACCCTACTTATGGGGCAAAGCTGCTTTAGAGCATCACAAAGCTAGAAAGCTACAAGGGCCATCACTATGGCAACAGCCAAGCACCAATGAGGTTCTAGAACTGCTGGATGAAGCAGTATTGAACCAATCAGCTCAGAGTTTCCCTCTTGACAGACAACTGAAGGTAAAACGTATGATTTTGTTCGTCCGTTTGTATCAAATAATAAGAGGGGCGGATCCAAGGAGGGGTCTAGGGTGACTTGTCCCACTTCCCCCCCCCCAAATATAAATAATGACTTTTTTACTTTATGATTTTTTTACTTTATGATTTAAAAGAAACTTTATTTTTTTCATTTCATTTCCGGAAATAAAATAATTAATATCAAGCGAATATATTTTGAGTGTTTTATTCTCATGAATGAACTGCAATTAATGACGTACTAGAATATGCTAATGAGAATCCAAAAAGGGATATCACGAAAATAATTTAAATGGAAATTTTCCATTGGACCCCTTCCTTAAAAAGATCCTGTATCCGCCACCGAATAGTAATAACCGGTTTTATTTAAACACGATAAGTTTAGCAGTCGATGTAGCTTATGTGATCGTGTATAGACGTACATATAAACGTAACATTGTTATCTGACCTTCTCTACGACCTTGCTCATGCTATGCTGGACAAATTTAAAACACTACTTTAACACCGAAATTGTACAAAAAAGTACTAATCAAATAATATACTGTGCCGAACAATTTTTTTCCGCTATTGGACTTTTTCCTAAATATCCAATAAATTAACCTCAGTCAGCCAGGACCCCCTTCAATCCGAACATTTTCTGTGGTCCCTGTACTGTCCGGAGTCGTGTGGTTCCACTACACCGAGTGACAACACGCATATATCAATAATTGTATTTGATTTGTTCTTCTTCCTCAGCCACGAGTTCAAATCGCCTTGGAACTGTCGTGTTATGATCCTTGCTTCATCATACCGTTGTTTTGCCATCTTCTAGCACCTAGTAAGTAAAGTGCACGTCACATAAGCACGAGACAATAGCCGATTTTAATTATGGCGTCATTTTACTACCAAGACCAGCATTCTTTGCAAATTTTCTTTCATATGCAAATTTTGCAATACAAAAGAAAGTCAGCAAAGCACTCTGGTAGAGTGCACACACTAAACGCGTGCAACAGTTGTCATTATTTAGTAGTAAATTGCACTAATTAAACAAAAAACAAACAATAGAATTAGCATAAAATAGCACTATTTAGTGGTATTTATGTTGCACACTTTTAGTGCGTGCACTCTATTGGTATGACGCCATAATGTAAATCGCGTATTACTGCTAAATAAGAAACAGTTATGCACTTACTAAGAAGTCGACGAGCCATGAACGCAATACCACAAGGAATTGAAATAAAGGTTGCCTTTATGTTTCAGGGAATTTTATGTTAGTGCATAACTAAATCTTCTCTAGCTTTAAGGACGGTACACACAAAGGAACTTTCTCCTGTAACACGCTCCCACAACATGCTCCCGGAGCAAAGCTCCCTCGTGTGTACCAACGAAAACTATGTTGTACAACCAAGGGTGAAAAACCCAGGAGCAAACGTTTTGTGGCGCAACATATTTTTCGTTGGTAAACACGAGTGAGCTTTGCTACGGGAGCGTGTTGCAGGAGCAAGCTCCCTCGTGTGTACCGGCCTTTAAATAGTTAAGACTTGTATATTAGTATCTATTTGAAACATGTTTCGATGTTTGCGCCTAATCTGAAGAAAAATATCAAATCGCAGTAAAAATGTTGTAGGCAGTTTGCACAAGCTGCTACTCAATCGCGAGAAAATTGCTCTGTAAAATTTACTAGTGTAAAGCGCCCTTAAGCAGCTTAGAGTTGTTTTGTTAATTGTCTTTGATATTCTTTATTCCTTTCCTTTTATTTCATTCATTTCTTTTCGCCAGACTCTGAGGTGGACTGTCGCAAGTTTGTTGAACGAGGAGGACTGGGCTATACAGTAGCAGCGTTGTCATCACGTGATGATCACATGCGTAAAGCCGCTGGTCGCGTTCTGGCGAGATATCTGGCTCACTTGGAGGCGGCAAGTTTTCGTGAAAAGAAACAGGTCTTTAAATTTGTGTTCAAAAAAAATTATAGATTTCCTTATTCTTCGCAAGTACGAATGGTACAGTTGGTTAATGTCCTATTACTAATGACGTCACAACTGTTTGTGTTTCGACTTCTTTCCTTTCTTTTAATGCATCATAACCAATAGCTTTTTGTTTTCGACACATTCAGGTACTCTTACTTTTGGTCTCGTTCAAAAATGGCATCTTTGACGACAGCGCACGTGTTCCTAGCGTGATCACCAGGTTTATATCACGTGCTGCCCACCTGATGCTTCGTCCAGGTTTGTGTTCAATTTTCCAAATAGTAACAATATTTTTCACATATATTTTTTTATATTTTCCCATTCAATTGTTCAATTTATTCATATTTGTTCATATACTTGTTTGTTTATCTATTCATTCATTAATTCATTAATTCATTTATTCATTCATTCTTTCATTCTTTCATTCTTTCATTTATTTATTTATTTATTTATTTATTTGTTTATTATTATTTTTATCTTATTTCAGAGCATCAGATGTATATAGTTGTAAACAGTTTTCTTCTACAACGAGCTGTTTTGGATATACGCGAAGTTCCTCTTTTCTACACGTTGTTTAACTCGAGCAGTTTACAGGTATTCATGTTAACTAGACTAAACTAATATATGATAACCTTTTGTTTCTACATGAGTTATCGAATAAACCTTTCGGCGGATGCTGTACAACAACCTCAGCCTCGACAGCATGTAATTATTCTTTAGAATTTGACTACCGTCTGTGGTAATGTGAGGAATTCACACATTGATAAATTGGCCAGGATTAAGATTGGAATCTAATAGTAAAGAATAATTACATGATGTCAAGGCTAAGGTTGTTGTACAGCATCTATGGAAAGGTTTATTTTTAGACCTTACACACTTTTTTTTATCTTGGACTTTCCACCCAGTTACAGTCGTGGTCAAAATTATTATTTAAAAAAAGGATTATCGAGCAATTCGAAGAAAATTCTTTTATAGTATTAGAAAACTACCGTTCTGTTGTTCATATTTAGCTGAACCATAGTTAATAGAAAAAATGGTTAGGAAGCCTATTGTTTTTGTCTTTGTTCTGTTTTGAGGATGGACCAGTCTTAACCCTGCACAGGTTTTTATTTGTGCTCATTCCAAATTGTGAAATAAGAAGACATAAACTTTGTCTATGATATTATGGTAAGGATACGTTTGTATCAATTATTAGGCATTTGGAGCGAGCAGCTAAAAGAACAATTTTGATCTGTTCACTCAACCATATCCAACAAGGGTAAAACAATAGTAAAACAAAAGATTGTGCATGGTCATGCTTGAAAAACGTGTACAATAACATATAACAAAAGAGTTTCCAAACCATTTCACTCGATTAACTATGGCTGAACATAGCTCGAATAGCTCTGCTATTTCTAAGTGTCCAGTGCTCAAAACCTTCCATTTTTTTTTTTGTTTGTCTTTTTTTTGTCTTTATCATGTAAACTACTAGGAAAAAGTGCTAAATAAAGATTATTATCGAACAAAAACACCATTGGGGGAGGGGTAGGAAGGTAGTCGTGTGACACGTGACTGGTGCAAAAAAGACTAGGGAAGAGAGGGGGTGTTGTTGTTTTAGAGCTTGTTTACAGTACAAATTTTAAAACCTTTTTACGCGAACAGGTATAATCTCAACTAACTCGTGTTTGTTTTGTTTTTGTAGTATCGACACGAGAGGATGTGGGTTCTTGGTCTGCTGCAAGAGGGATTGCGTGACTCTCAAGACTATTACGTTTACAAGAAACGTCACGTAATGGAACTAGTCACGGGATTTCATGACTCACAACTTAGCGATCAAAATTCACGAGTAAGTGTGTAACTAAACACTCATGTAAACTACAAACACGGCATTAAAACGTTTGTTCGTTTGTTCGTTTTTTTTTTGTTGTTGTTGTTGTTTTTTTTGTTTTTTTTTGTTGTTGTTGTTGTTGGTGGTGGTGGTGTTGTTGGTGTTGTTTTCACACGATGCAATTTAGCAGTGCGAACATAAAACGTTTGGTCTGACGAATGAAAATCATTTTAAAAATCACAGCTAGACTGGGTCACTCAAAAGAGCCATCCAAAATCATTTCGTCGCATCTGGATATATTACATCTCATAAAACATTTTCTTCCATATTACCTGTACGATATGGTTTCAAAAAGTTGTTAATCTGCTTTTTTTTTAATTTTGGTAAATTCAGAAACTCGTGATTGGGTTGGTGCACAACTCGCTGAAAATCCACGCTGCCACGTTTGACTTGGCAAAGAATTATGGGATAGTATCATGGATACATTCGCTTTGTGTGAAAGGGTATGTAATTGTTAAGAAAGTGCAAGTGTTGATTTTTGTAATGGATCAGGATGATGATGATGATAAACGATGGTGATGCTGTTGATGATGAGGGTTATAGTGATGATGGTGATGGTGATTTTGGTGGCGATGGTGATGACGGTGGTGGTAATAATGGTGATGATGATGTTGATGATGGTGGTGACAATGATGGTGGTGATAGTTATGATGGTGGTGGTGATAGTGATGATGGTGATGATGATGATGGTGATGGTGATGATGGTAATAATGGTTATGATGATGGTGATGCTGTTGATGATGGTGGTTATAGTGATGGTGGTGATGATGATGATGGTGGTGATAGTGATGGTGATGATGGTGGTGATGGTGATGATGATGATGATGACAGTAATTTTGATGATGCTGATGAGTTATGGTATTGGTGGTTATGATGACGAAAGCTTCACTGATAATAGCTAGAACCTTTAGTTATTATAATATAAAAATTAGGTAAACCTAATAGCGGAGCTCCAACAAAATGGCTAAAATCAATATAGCTATTCGGATAATTTTAATTAGTGCGAGCACAATGTTATATAATTTGATATGTTTTTATGGCAAAACAAAAATGCTTCCTTTGCAGCAACTTAATGTTAAGTGCTTTACAGAAATATGACCTTTACACCTAACCCTATTTCAGCTATTAACCACCCTCCCCCTTCCTTTCTGCACAAAAATGAATTAATGCACCCTCTCACTTTGATAGCCTTTGCTTATCACAACACCAGCAAATATGGATGACATTTGTAGTCTTTATTGTCTACAATAATTAATACAGCTACAACAAATCAGTAAAGTAAAAATTATAATTAAATCTATGATTATAATTTAAATTATTTACAAGTGACTGGCTGATATGAACAACCGGTTGATAAATAAATAGCATGGAAAAACAACAACTATGCTGAAACATAGTGCCCATCCATTGTAAACACATTTTACTCTGGGGTTGAGAGCAGTAAAAACACGTAACAACAAAACGCAAATTAGGTTGATCATATTATTATAGATATAGCTGTTCTTGATATGGTTGTCTTGTTGAAATACTGATTTAGTAAATAACAAAGTCATTTGCATATTTCATGATTTTTATTTTTAAAGAAACGATGAGTCAAAAAGTTTACAAAATAACTTCTTCACATCATTATAATAACTATGTAATTATATAATATGTGCTGCTTTATATTAAAAACAAGAAAATTAAAAAACTTGATATATGCAAATGATATTGTTATTCACTAAATCAGTATTTCAACTCGACAACCTTTTTAAGAACAGCTGTATGTTGATGTTCAATAATATTTTAAGTTAAAATTGTACATTTTTTCAAACCTGTTTTGAGAGATCATTATTTCTTATATCTTTATAATACAATTGAATTATAAAGATATTAGAGATAAAAATATCAATTTGTATGTTTGAGGTCTTTAATAGTGAAGAAATGCCAAGTGTGTCTTCAGGAAAATTGCCATTTCTACCTGTGCAGAATCAAACAAACAAAATGACTTAGCACACATTATTGACTTTGTGAAATGCAAGACCTCTAAATTCACTTTGTGTCAGAATGCAAAATTTACATATGAAATTACACCATTTAACAAGAATTAATAAAACTTCCATGAACATATTTGACCATTTAGGGTTATCTTCTTTGCCTCTCTTATCAAATACAAGCAGCATTTTTTCATTTATTCTTCAATGTCAAATATAACTGTTACAGTCTCTGATAACAAAATGCTAAACAAACACACATAAGCTGCAAAACACTGATAAAGAGATTACAGCTAACAAGTAAACAAACAAAAATCTAATTTAACTTAAAAAAAACTGAGCAAATAAAAAAAATGAGAAAACAGTTCAATGTTCAATTTAATGTCAAAAAGAGAAATGATTTTAAAACAATGCAGTAGTCAAGTGGGATTTGAGCCAAATTAGCTTCCACTGTCTAAAAACATTGGTTTTAAGCTTAAATATTGCCATATTGTATCTTTATTTTGTTGATATGCAAATCTAAAAGCTCAAAAAATTGCAAAATCTTAACTCGTAAGACTTGTAACTTGTAAAAATATCTGCCCATACAATGGGAAAATCACAAACCAAATATAGCTAGTAATTTTAGTTAAGATTGTTGCTGTAGTGGTTGGTTATGTCCATGAAATATGACAGAATTTGGATTTTTTTCATTCATTTGTTTAATTGGAATTGATGGAAATTATAGCGGAGCTCGCGGAGCACCATAATTAAGAAAATATGGTAAACCATCGAGCTCATTTGAAATCGACCACAGGAAGCCCGGATTTCAGGAATACGTACGTCCGTCCGTGTACATTCACGCAAAATTTGCTGACCAGTTATAGTGGGCGCAAAAACAATCATTATTTTTGCAGTTTGATGCAGTTTACTGAAATTTTTCTACAAAATGTATTTCTACACTGGACAAAGAGCACGAAACTGGTACAGCTAACCTGACGGCTTGAAGAGATTTGACTGAGAAAGAGAAACAAAGACTGCGGCGCGAAAAAGAAAAATAACTACGATTCAACGATGAAAAGCTACTTCAAAATATTTTCACTGACAAAATGGTTAAAAGTCGCTCATGGCGTTTTTCTAACCATCCAAATGTGCAGTCAGTCATGCAGAGTTGTCATAATTTCTATAATAGTCATTCAAAGATGGAGATTTTACAAGTTGTATTTTCTGGAAGAGTTTATTTGACAAGTTTATCAGATGGCAAAAAAGGCGGTATTCTTCATGGATTCTTCGTGGCGTTTTTCAGTCATTACTTATCGACTAATCTACTTTTAAAAGTAAAGTCGACTGTGATAAAACTTTTATAAAAACAAAAACGACACAAATACGCGCTGCATTTGCAGCAATTCAAAAGAGGTGAACAGCAAGACGAAGACGACTCACGAAGATAATTTCACTCTGTTCATTCATCAATTTTTACGGAATATTCATACCACGGAGAGCTGTAGAATCAATGCAGATTTATTAACTATTTACGACAAAAAACTTTTCACACAAGATGTTTGTCAACAAAGTAGGACTGCCAGTTCAGGGACTGGATGGAAATGCAAATTTAGTATTATGTGTGATCGAGCAACACGAGCTTGCCATCGCCGTTCAGTTGAACTGTGTAAACTTTTTAGAAGCGGTGAAAATGGTTTTTGCCACTTTTAAAATTCTAAAAACATGATCAAGCTTATTGTAATCAGAACTGAGTTCAGTAGAAAAGTGACAGTACAGGACAAGAAACGTAGCGCCGGTATGTTTACATTTTTTGACGATCTTTAATGAATTTCTTTTTTTACCATCCACATGAAAGCAGTTTGCAATAATTATATTCACTTGTTTTTGTAGGATATTTATCCATCGTTGATATCTTTATGTGTGTGGGTTTTTTTAAATTTGATTCTTGTAATTCTTTGATTTGTTATTGAAAATAAAACGCTTGTATGAATTCGTCAGTGTACTCATCAGCAAGTTAAAATTTCAAAACTTCATCCTAGCTATTTTTATTTGCGCAGTATTCACATTTGATAATTAAAAATTCACAAACGTTTTAGATAGCTAGATTACCAATAAGTAATTCATTTCAAATTTCACCAAAAAAGTGAAATTTTTGTCGATATTGTTATAACATTTTTTTTTCAAACTTGAAAGAGCGTAAAGCGAGTAGCGCGCGGGGATTTGTTTACAACTCAAAGAAGCCATCTTAGTGCTTTTCTAACTTCTCATTGGACAATCAATTTTAATTGACAAGTGCTATTTTTACCATGAATAACAACATATTTTTCGCATTTTTGCGTATAATAAAATGTTGTTGCATGCATAAAGCTTTGTGTATTTCAATTGATTATGATTATTTGATCATGAAAAGAAAATAACAGCAAAAAAAAAAAAAAAAAAAAAAAAAGATCAAGAATTTGATAATTGGTAGTGAATGAAAAAATGAAAAATGAATGATTGAATAAATAATTCATTTAATTAAATCGGAGCTCCGCTATTAGGTTTACCTAATTTTTATATTATTTATGTACTAAAGTTTAATTTTAGATAAAAATATGTTTATGTAAAAACAATAAATATGTCAAAGATTAGCAATGCTAAATAGTACAATTTTTTGCTAACTGCATTGTTTTCCATTGTTGGATCAGCACTATAATATTGTTCTAAATAGTACTAAATAGTATCTATCAATGTCACTTATCCATAAATGTAATTTGTTTATCCTCATACACATTATTACAGATGTAGTGAGAATGAAAACCAATGGTTTCAGTTGTACATATACTTTGCAATAACAGCTCATCACTATAAACTCATGTTCTAGATTATTATGACTCATCTCTTATCTGAGTGTCTCAAAATGAATTAAATGCTGCTTTAAGTTATTTCTCAAATAAAAATGTCAAAACTTAAGTAGTGGCTTTTTTAACAAATTGCATAATATTTTCTTGGCCATATATATTTCAATGCAATTCTTAAACATAATTTCTCAACTAAAGAAAAACTAGAAACGCGAGTGTTGAGTAATTTTGTTTTCAAAACTAATGAGGACATTTTGAGCATTTTAAACTGAACACTTTGTACGTAATCAGCCGGCAAATAAATTTACATGATTTAAAAGACAGACATTTTACTCTGACTACAAGGTATTTAGGCTTATATACTGGCTTATATAATAAGGTAACTAAGTTTGTAAACGAAACTAGGGTAAAGAAAGACTTCACGAAGAGAATTTCAGAAATAAAAGTGTATTGTTGGAGAGAAAACACTAACCTGCACTTCTCCAGTGATAATGCTAATTTACAAAGGACAAAAGTTCATTGAAATAATTGTGCAAATCCATAAAGTATTGCTTTTACAGCCAACGTTAACGACAGCCGACACTCCACACAAGTAGTCCGCCATTTTCTTTAACGAGAGATTTGCGGTTGCTATGTCAACGAATCGACCACTGTCGTTGCTTGAGAAATAAAATCGATTTATTTTTGTAATTTTTTCTTTCTTTCTTAGTGATTAAATTAAAGCAAAAATAATACTACGTTTTCGCTTCTTACCAGAGACAAATGACTCCTGATCTCTTGCTTTTTTCTTCTTCCGAAGCCATTTGACTCAGTTGAATGAATCCATGAGCGCCTTCAGTCTTTTCGTATGTTGTCCTTTTCCTTTTGCTTTTTTTCTGAGGATCCCTCCTTATCTAAAATGGTCTTTTTATGATTCGCTAAAGTTTTCTATGATTGTCTTTGTTGACCAGTTACTATCTGCTTTCTTCTACACTTGTCAGTTGACGCTTTCTTTCTCGTTCAGCTCGCTTTGCTTTTCTTCGTTGAAAGTCCTTCGTGTTTCTTTTCCTAGTCTTTGTTGTTGTTGTTTTTTTTCTTACTCGGTCAAAACACTTTAACCAGCGGCTTAGCTTTACCAGTTTCTTTCTTCTTGTCCATTGTAGAAATATTTTTTTTAGTTTTAAACAGTGAAAACCAGTCTTTTTAAGGTTTTAGTAAACTGAAAATAATTTGCTAAAGACTTTTTTTGTGTGCGCAGTGTGTCGAGGACAGCAAATTTCCTACCGTCCTATGTCACGAGTCTAAAAACTGTCAAAGTTTTAGCGCGAAAACTTCGGCTCACTAAAACTGGTCAGCAAGTTTGCGCGTGAGTGTACACGGACGGACGTATGTATGTATGTATGTATGTACGGACGGACGTTGTACGTATTTTTGAATTTCGGGCTTCCTGTGGTCGATTTCAAATGAGATCCATGGTTTACCATATTTTCTTAATTATGGTGCTACGCTTGCGCGGGCCTTCGGCCCGCGCGGAGCTCCGCTATTAAAAATGCTGATTATTACAGACCAGCGTTGATTGATTATAACAGTTAAAGTCATTGATAATTTTGACAATGATAGTGTTTATAATTGCCCTGTACCACTATAGGCCGGTACACACGAGGGAGCTTGCTACCGCAACACGCTCCCGGAGCAAGCTCCCTCGTGTGTACCAACGATTTCACGCGAAAAAATGTGCTGCGCAACAAAGCTTTGCTCCCTGGTTTTGCTCCCTCATATCAAATTGGTTTGATATGAGGGAGCAAAACCCGGGAGCAAAATTCATAATCATAATCACCAACACCATAACTCATCAGCATCATCAAAATCACCATCATCATCATCATCAGCTTATTATTGATGAGTCTGAAAAGTAAGAAATATTTTCTCTGTCTAACAATCTGAACCCTGTTAAGCCTAGAGAAGAGTTTGGTTTCATTTCACGATTTCATTGCTATAGTAACGAAGAAAGTCTAAGTACCAGTCTCTCCCTGCTGCATACCTTATGGATGACAATCCAGCATGGTAAACCTGGGGCCAGCGATGATGATGTCAGCGGTGATGACATGAATTCACAACCAATGCCCCCTAATCTTCCTCAAGAAGCTTTGATCGTTTGTAAAACGTTGATTAGACATTTAAAGTAAGTATTATTCGTTGTGAATGGTAAAAGATATTTTTTCGATATGCATTCCGTAATTCTCTCGCTTTTATTATTAACCTTCTGTGCAAAGAGACGGACGTTTTAGAAAGTGGTGGGGTTGTACATAGTTAATAGAGCGAAATGGTTTGGAAACTCTTTTGTTACATGTTAGTGTACACTTTTTTTAAGCCTGACCATGCACAATCTTTTGTATTACTGTTTTACACTTTTTTGATATGGTTGAGTGAACAGATCAAAATCGTTCTTTTGGCTGCTGGCTCCAAATGCCTAATAATTGATACAAAAAAATTGAATAATCCTTAACATGATATCATAGACAAAGTTTATGTCTACTTATTTCACAATTTGGAATGACCATAAATAAAACCTGTACACTGTCAAGACCGATCCATCCTCAAAACCGAACAAAGACAAAAAACAATAGGCTTCCTAACCATTCTTCCTATTAAATATGGTTTTTACGGGGGGAGGGGGGGGACGAAGCAAACTCCTACAAGAGTAGGGATATTCTCTTTTTTCATGTACCCATAATACCTTACCTGATTTTGGGGTTAATTATTATCATTGAAATCATTTGTATCTGAAAAAAAATTTTTTTTATTTGCATCACAAAACCTACCCCCTTCCCCCCCCCCCAAAAAAAAGTTATTATGGTTATTGTGAATAGAAAAAAAACCTAACTGCAATTTTTCTTAATATCATTGTTTCGGCAGCAAGTGCGCACTTCAAGAAGTTCTGTCGCTCCTCGAACTCATATCCTCAATCCTAACCTACTCCTATCAAGCTGACTCACCACAAGGAAGCCAACTGACCCACGACGAACTATTAAGATTGATAACACGTTGGTCTGAACTTTTCAACGAACAACAAAGTCTGATAATACTGATGGACGAGCTAAATATGGACACTAAACGCATCAACGTTGATGAAGCAGTTAAGAGACAACCTGACGAGCAATTTGTGGATCACAGGAAAAACTCATTGGAGCAACTGGTCAATATCATTACTTCAACAAAGTTATTAACGTCAAGTTCAGAAAGTTCAGCGTTAATTACTTTACTTGCTTGTAACTTTGCTCTCGAGAATTCAGCCTTTGTCGATGACGTCACTTCAGAGTTTCGTCATCTAAGTATAGTCACGTGGTTTAGACGTTGTTTGGTTACCAGTCCACAATTTCAGAAACTCGTCGTGAGGGAAACTGGGGAGCAGTGCATTAATCGTTTATTGTGTCTTTACGATTCTACGAACTTTTCTCTTGTACAAGAGTTGAACTTAGTTTTTATGGCTCTGACATCACGTGTAGATCACGTGGGCAATGACGTATTAGGATCTTCTGCCAATAGGGTTGCAGGATTGCTATCTGGAGACCTGTACAAAGAAGTTATGACGTCAGGAATTGTTAATGTCTTGATACCACTCTACCCCTCTCCTGAAACACATGAGATTGAACAGGTTGAAGGTAAGATATTTTTGGTAGTGGCCTTTCACTCTATTTTACCCACGAATTTTGTGTCTTTTCATAGAGGTTAAGTTTGACGACGAATCGAGTACAAATACAAAAAGACAAAGGAAATCAAATCATGCAAATATTTTAAGTCGCACAATTTCTGTCAAAATGCCACTTTTATGAGATATTTTCACTTCAACATTGCAATATGAACCCTGCATGGAACTAATATAAAAGCATTTTATCATTCGTCCGTCATCATTCGTTTTCATATTAGTGTTTGCCACCACAACAATTTAATATTACATAGAATCCCATATCTCAATCGAAAATCGCGCGCTGATTGGCTATCGAGGAGATGAATTTAGCGTGGAATTCACCGTTACACAGGTAGCCCGTACGCTTTTCATTTCACGCCTAGAAAAAGAAAGTTTCGATTGAGATATGGGATTCAAGAAAAATTCAATTCCTGACTGGTGAATTCCACATTGAATTTCACTCGAAAAAAAACGATAAAGTTATCTTATCTCGTCATCGATCGAACTAGAACCCCTATTTTGAATGAAAAAAAAATCAGAAAGAATTATGGCTATCAATAGATTCATTGCATGTGACGTCAGAGCAGCTCCATCTGAATAATAAGACAAAAGATTTTTCCTCTCTTGGGAGCTGAAATCCATTGTTTTGTCATCCATGTTGAGCTGCATTCCAACGAACTGCAAGGGGTCTATAAAGGCCGGTTCACACGAGTCCTGCAACACGGTCCCGTAACATGCTCCTGGAGCAAAGCTCCCTCTTGTGTACCAACGAAAAATATGTTGCGCAACAAAGGGAGCAAAAGTTTTGTTGCGCAACAAATTTTTCGTTGGTACTCACGAGGGAGCTTTGCTCCGGGAGCATGATGCAGAAGCGTTTTGCGGGAGCAAACTCCCTCGTGTGTACCGGCCTTAACTGTCTCCTCGCAAATGTCACATGTTTTCATCGTGTGGTTGATACATGAGTCACAAAAGCTTACCTTGGGTATCGTTACGCTGTCGTTTTTTGACAAACGTCAAATAATGGGTGGCACTATGAATCTGTTCTAAATATAATGCGAACTTCGAAAATGATTATTAGATAGGATAGAGCGTTTTCATATAACTTCCATATAATTTTAAGGTAAACCTTATGCAAATCAGGACGAATTTTGTGTCAGGTTTAAAGATACCATCACGGTAGTGATGTTGTATTGTCCTAGGGTCATGAATTGTGAATGAATTTAATAACAACAGTTAAAGGTGCCTTCTCAACCACAATACTCTGCGCGCCTCTGGTATTGTTTTCTTATGATTCAAATGAACAAATCTACAAAATATTCATTTGACATAAAGAGCGACTCCTTTAACTATCAATCCATTTTCATCTCAGATTTACTTAGCAAAGGTTTCTTTTTTTTTTTCTATTTCAGTTCTAGTGACAGAACTACTTAGTGTGTTCCTGCAAGACCTATGGTATGTCCAGTCAGTACCATCACATTTTCTGGACACTCTTGGTAAAAGCCGCAGTGAAGTATCTAAAACGTTGGTGTCGATATTTCTCAATGGATCCACTCAGCTACGACGACATCTGCAAACGGGCGAGGCGTCAGAATGACAAACTTTAAAAACAAATACTGCGAAGTTTGCTAAAGGCAAGCTTAACATTCTTATGAAATATTCCATCTAGCTATAGCACTTTCAGAACATCAATTTAAATGCAACTGTAAAACAATAAAATAAAAAAATAAAATACTTTCAATTTTTTCTTTGTTTATCTGGGGTATTTTCGTTACAACCGCTCAAATAAAATTAAAACTAAGAAAGTTAAACTTCACGGACACTTGGTTCCAAAAATCGACCCAAGCTCGAAAGGGTATACTTGCTTGCGCGATTGTATTTGTACTTTTGTTAGTCGCTGACAAATGTGGGATAGACATGGTGAGGAAAAACAACACTGGGAAACAATTGTTACACATGCGCGTAAACAGTCGTTAGCGTCTTGACGGTCTTTAATTTGTTCTCTATACGCTTCACTTGACAACAAAACACATTGCTGTCTTGGAAAATTCCAAAGAGTACAATTCAATCAAAGTTCTGAACAAAAGAAAGTAATTTATTCAGCTTCAAAGTCGATGTACATTGTCATATGAGGGACAAACTCACGAATAACATGAGGGATGATTAGAAAACTAATCGTTCTTCATGTTTAATCATGAGGGCGGGATGTTAGGCATTAAACGTCCCTTCCAAAAACAATAAATCCCGAGGTGATATTGGTATGAAGAAAACATCAAATGAAGAAAGGTTGTTTGAGCTTACGATTAATGGATATAACGGGCCACTACTTATGAAACTTCTCCAATTCAACAAAATTCCAAGTGACCACACTTGGTCATGCATTACTCATTTTACACGTTTCGATATGACCGTGTGTTGAAAGACTGCTTTAAGCTGCGTTTACACGGGCAATTTTTCCTTGACAATTTTTCTTTGACACTGTCATCGCTCGTGTAGACGATCAACAACTTTACCTTGACCATTTTTTATTAACAAGGTTTCCTTACTCGTGTAGATGATGAACAAGTTTTCCTTGACAAGTTTAGGTTATGCCCGCGATGCCTTGCAATCAGTGGAGTACCAACATAATTTCAGTCTCTTGATGAGCAAACAAAACAAAATGGCGTATATGCAAGTGAAAAATAGAGATCGAAGAAGGCTTGCTGCATGTGGACTAGGGGCGCTTTTGCTTATGCACGATTGCGAATTTCGGAAGCGCAGATGGTGGGTCCGTCCTTGGGTGACAGATGATCCGTACTCCCTTTTTTTATACCGCGGTTGCGATATGATTCATGTTTCGTATTCCAAAGACTCTGTCTGGATTGGAGTAAATCCAACAAAATATAAACAGATTTATCGCTCCAGATTAATTTTGCTTTAGTCGCCATTTTGTTTTGATTTGGAGACTGGTCGTGCGAAGAAACTGGAAACTAATGACATTAATATTCCTTGCCACATTTTCCTTGTTGTCCGTCTACACGAACAAATTTCATCCTTGAGAATTTTTCCTTGTCAAGGAAAAGCCAGTACGCCCGCTTTTCCTTGTCAAGGAAAAATTGTCCATTTTACTCCATCTACACCAGCAAATTTTGTCAAGGAAAAATTGCTCGTGTACGCCGCTTTAAAGACACTTCAGGTCCAAAATAGTTTAAAAAAATCGAAATATTCTTGACAAACTTGTTGTTGTTGTCCATCTGTTTTCCAAATTTAGTTCAAAGTACACATTGGACGAAAAATTGAATCCAGGAACACTTTGTGAGAAACTGTTATAAACTCCTATTGCGTGCTGTACCTGACTCGTCCCCAGTCGCCTCTCGTTCTTATTCTATTAAAGATGAGAGACGATTGGGGACGAGTTAGGTGTTGTACTGTGATACGAGGTATAAACAAACACAGCAAGGTTCAGGGGGGGATCCAGACATTTTTAAAGAGGGGCACTAATCAAAAATAACTGATTATCAATCAAAAAATTAAAAGAACTAAAAAATAAATCCAAAGGGGAGCAACGCCTCACCCCTCCCCCCCCCCCCCCCGGATCCGCCTCTGAGGTGGAACAAGCGAAGACGATGTCAAATGAAGATTCAATGAACATATGAGAATTCTTTGCCCAAGTAGATAATGTTAAATCAACGACTTGAACACACAAGCTGTAATGTACAATTTTGTATGTAATTGAAAGTGTGCAACATAAATACGACTAAATAGTGCTATTTCATGGTAATTCTATTGTTTTCTTTTGTTTAAATAGTGCTATTTACTACTAAACAGTGATAACTGTTGCACACATTTAGTGATTGCACTCTAATATAAAGCTTAATCACTATTTACTAGCTAAGCTACATTGCCTAAAAATAATAGCGGAGCTCCGCGCAAGCGGAGCACCATGATTTAGAAAATATGGTAAACCATCGAGCTCATTTGAAATCGACCACAGGAAACCCGGATTTCGAAAATACGTACGCCGTACGTCCGTGTACTACAGGGCAATGTCGCTGACCAGTTTTTTTTAGTGAACACAAAAACAAATTCACAATAACTTTTTTTCAGTTTATATTTACGGAAAAGTTTCTAGAAAAAGTATTTTTACAATGGCCAACGAGAAAGAAAATGGTTAAGCTAGGCTGCGGCTCAAATAGTTTTGACTGAGAAAGAGAAACAAAGAGGTCGAATTGAAAAAGGGGGAAAAAAGCTACTTACCGAAGAAAAACTTCAAAATATTTTCACTGAGAAAGTGGGTAAAAGTGCAGAGCTGATAAAATTTTCTTTGGTACTTAAAAGTCATTCAAAGATGGAGATTTTATATTTTCTGGAAGAGTTTATTTGACAAGTCAGTGCAAGATGGTAAAGAAGGGCTTCGAGTTCGTGGATTCTTCTTGGCGTTTTTCAATCATTACTTATCGACTAATCTACTCTTAAAAGTAAAATCAACGGTGACCAAAAATCCATAAAAACAAAAACAAAACAATTGTGCATTGATTTGCAGCAATTCAAGAGAGGTGAAATGCAAGAAAAAAACGCGATCACGAAGATGCCAGTTCAATATGTTCATTCATCAATTCTTATACGGGCAATTCATAACACGGAGACCTTTAGGATCAATGCAGATTTATCAGCTATTCACAACAAAAAAATAACTTTTCATACAAGATGTTTGTCAACTAAGTAGGACTGCCAGTTCAGGGAGTGGATGGAAATGCATGCAAATTTGGCACAATGGTGGGTGATCGAGCAACACGAGCTACGCCGTTCTGTTGAACTGTGTGAACTTTTTAGAGGCGGTGAAAATGTTTTTTCACTTTTAAAATTCTAAAAACATGAACAAGCCATCACGCAATCAGAACTGAGGAAGAAAATTTCAGACTGGAAAAGTGACAGTTCAGGACTAGAAACGTGACGCCGGTTGATTATCAGATTTGAGGAAAAGTTTATTGAAAGTCACTTTTTTATCCTCCTCAACATATGGCTAAGGTATGTTAACATTTTTTGCCGATCTTCCTTTAATTTTTTTTAATATCCATATAAAAGCAAGCTATTTCTCCATCGGCATCGATGATTCTTGTAATTCTTTGATTTGTTATGTTTTTGTTTTGAAAAGTTAATCTTGAAATAAAAGTTCATAAGTAAGCAAATAGGATAAATATAGGATATTAGTTGTCTAGCTATTTTTTAAAAATGCACAGCCGTGTTAGATGGATAGATTACCAATAATTTGTTCATCATACCTTTCATGAGAAAATTCAAGTTTTTTTTCGATTTTTATTACATTTTTTTTAACCTAAAAGAGAGCGTGATAAAGCGAACAGTATGCGGGAATTTGTTTACAACTCAAAAAGCCATGTTAATGCTCTTCTAACTTCTCATTGGATAATCAATTTTAATTGACAAGTGCTATTTTTACCATGGATAACAACAAAAAGGAAAGCCACGTTGACCCGACTGTTACTAACACAAATACGGTCGGATATTTTTCGAGTTTTTGTGCACATTTCTTGCGTAAAATGTTGTAGCGTGCATAAAGATTTGAATACTTCAATCGATCTTCTTAATCACTCACTCATTCATTTAACCATTTGAATTGCTCATTTTTTGTTATATTATTTTCTTTTGATGGTTGTTTGAATAGATTAATCAATTAATTCATTTATTTGTTTGCTATTTCATCTACAGTCATTTTTGATTAATTCTGCATTGATCAACAATTTTAATAAAATATAGTGAATAAATGAATGAATGAATGAATGAGCATTCCATTGTCTATAACAATCCTATTTATAAATCGGAGCTCCGCTGTTAGGTTTACCTAATTTTTATATTATAACAAATATCATTGTACTTTATCCTATGAAGGGCAACGTCAAGTCAAAACAGTCCAAAGGAAACTCAACGAGGAAAGATTTATAGAGTTGAATTATTGTGGAGTTTTACAATTAATACAAAAAACAATTATTTGAACAATTCTCGCTATGGACATTTATCGTATAGCTTATGGACTTATGTGTGTGAACACTAAAGTTAAAGTTAAAAGAAAAAGATAGAAAGATCAGAGTACAAACAGCAAATCCGTGAAACACTTCAATTTAGGCCACGTCCACACTAACCCAGTTAACTTTGAAAACGCAACTTTATTTTTCCGGTTAGTCGCAAGCGATCCAAAAATAATTCGATTATAGGGAAACCAACGTTTTACGATTGTTCGACCGTTTTCGATCCATATACGATCGCGATCGAAATCGTTCAAAAACGGTCGTACGATCGAAAAACTTTGTTTTCCCCAAAAATCGATTTTTTAAATTATTTCCCTTCATCATTTGCGACCTTTGATCGTTTGCGATTATATTGATCGTTAACGATCCAAACACGATCGCGATCGAAATCGTTAAGGCGGTCGTAGGATCGAAAAACATTTGTTTCCCCAAACGTTCTTGATCGTTTGCGATTATATGGCAACCAGGCTTAAGCACCAGTATATGCAAATCTATGATGCTGATAAAACGTTGGTGGTTTGTACATAAAATGCGGCACTGCCGACCTATATATTTTTCTCCGTCAACATTTTAGGAAATAGGTGTAGTCCTAATTTAAACAATCGAAAACAGTAGAATTTGCATAAAATTGCGCTATTTAATATTACTTAAGTGTCATCGCCAAAGAAAGCTCCAATTTCAACAATAAAATTTACCCGTCCCACTTGCTATGTTTCAACATGATATTTAACGTACCCTGTTGTTGTTCCTTGAAGTTCGAAAGATCCCTTCCCAAATATAATTCCCTATTCAAAATAAATATTAAGATCTGATTCGTATTCCGGTGAGCTACTGACGGCGGTTAAAATCTTCCAGGTTGGCTGCCATAGTTTTGCGTTGCTCCACCATTGTTGAACATAAACTGTAACTGTTGTTGCTGCTGTTGTTGGCTGGTCTGGTTTTGGAAACCAAAAGACTGTTGTTGTTGTGTTTGTTGCTTTTGCTGTTGTTTCTGAAAAAGAAAAGCAAGAGATAGATGACCAACACTTATAAAAACATTTACCCAGGAAAAAGAACTTGGGAACGTAGGAACGTTGCTGACAGGAAAAAGGCTCGCAGCCAGGTGTGGCCGGCATATGAAATCATTCTAACTTGACATCGTTTTTTCAGTGTTTACCTCTGTTGCTACACCATTAATCTAAGTCACTATTTCTGAAAGGCTAACGCAGAATTTACTTCGACTCACTTTTTGCTAACTACTTAAAGAACTTAACTATTTCAATTTTACTATCGTTTAGAAACAATGACTCGGCTAAGACTACTAAACCCAGTACTAACCAGTACTAAGTTCATCAGCACTAAAGTGATGACGACATAAAAATAACATTTTCCAAAAGCGCCAGCAAAAAATTGAATTATGGGGAAATGGTAAAAATGAGCAAAATAGTCTGAAATATGAGCAAGGAATGTACAAATAAGAGTATGATAGATAGGCCAAGAATGCTTACCATTGTTTACCAGAAATTCAACTTTTGAATTGTATGGAAACGCGATGACTATATCAAAAACACAAAACTAACTTTAAATGAAGGACTGAAAGCCTCTAGGAAATTGGAACTCTTTTAAAACCAACTCAGCAAAATTTTGTACTTAACCATGATTATGTCTTTGAATAAAGACGAAATGTAGCGTTATCTTGTCATTGCGTTTCCATACAATTCAAAAGTTGAATTTCTGGTAAACAATGCTAGCCATTCTCGGCCTATCAATCATACTCTTGTACGCTAAACTGTCGGATGTCTCTGGTTCTTGAATGTACACATGTTGCCATACATTTTCTCCTATTTTAGCGCTGGTTCACGCCTTCATGAACCCGAGGTGCACAATCAAAAAAGCCATGTACGCGACATTGTACAAAACTGCTCGTATCTTTCCCTCTATCTGCGTCAAAAACTCATCTCTATGCATAAATACCTTGCAATTTCTGAAGATGTTATTGGAACCTCAAAACAATAATTGTCACGTCATACTTCAGCACTTTATACTTACTTTCTACAACTCATGAATAATTCATAAATAATTTTCAAAGCAAATCAATACACCTGACGAGTTCTATAACTACTGGTATAGAATTATCCTAATTTGCATTAACTTAATACTGTATTTCCTCCCGATAAAGTTAAACAATCGTCGTGTTTTTTATGGATATCTGCCGATAAAACACTCATTCTCACTTTATAAATTCTACCTATATTATAGAGACTCATAAGGGGACGTGTAGCAACAGTACCATTGTTCTTGTTCCATGCTCCGAAATATTTGATTATTTCGTTAACAAGTCTATTTCACATGAAATATTTTAAGTAACGTTCCGAGTAAGAACTAGTGTAGCAAACGGCAATGGAATGCATAAAGGTGTTAATTGTGTATTGTTTAAATGCTTGATCTGATTGGCTAAAACAAGAAAATTGGCCTTTTTTCAAACTTTTGAGATATTTTTCCTATATTTTATTCGAAATCACATTTCAGTTTTATTAAAGCGATCTTATTTTTTTCTATGAGAAAATTTTACCGTGGGACTCACTATGAAAAGCAATTGTCTCCTAGCCATTGTTTTGAGCAATTCTGATTGGACAAAACCATTAAACACAAAAGAAACACTGTCTAGTAAACAGCATTTTGTAGATTTTACTTAAGAAATGTGTAACCCTTAGTTAGATACATCAATATAGTGAAAATTAAAGAATTTCTACGTGGGGAAGTTTTTTTGCCGCAGAACAATAGAAACCTCACTAGTTTTTACGCGTATTGTTACTTAATATGTTTGATTTGTAGTGTCAGCGTCCATCCATATTGACCAAAATGGAGTCAAAATTAAGCAATCCTCGCCATAATATATCAGAGACAACGTTTACGTTACTTATTTCACGATTTTCGTGTTCTGATAAGCAAAGGCTATTAAGGTGCATTCATTCATTTTTGTGCAGAAAGGAAGGGAGAGGTGGGGGGGGGGGGGGGTAATAGATGAAATAGGGGTAGGTGTTCAGGCCATATTTCTGTAAAGGAAGAATTTTTGTTTTGCCACAAAAACATATTACATTATATAGCATTGTTCTCGCTCCAATTAAAATTATCCGGACAATTACATTGATTTTAGCAATATTGTTGGAGTTCCGCTATTAGGTTTACCTAATTCTAATATTATCATAGACATTGTTGACGTTACTTATTACACGATTTTAGATGTATACATGAACAAAAATCTGTGCAGGGTCACTGACAGACCGGTTCAACAATAAACCGAACAAAGACGTAGAACAATGAGGTTTCCTGTCTAGTAGCTACGATCAAACACATTTTCAAACACACTCGTTAAGTAACCAGACAGTCACCTCAGGGGTGACCAGACACACAGTCACTAGTTTACTGCGGACAAGCTTACTGCCGGTTAGGTGATATTACACACAGTCATTCAGTGGATGATGATATACGCTCTCTGGTTGGGTGATGTAAGACACAGTCATTCAGTCATTCAGTGGCTGATAAGACACGCTCACTGGTTGGGCGACGAGACACACAGTCATTCAGTGGATGATGATATACGCTCTCTGGTTGGGTGATGTAAGACACACATTCATTCAGTCATTCAGTGGCTGATAAGACACGCTCACTGGTTGGGTGACGAGACACAGTCATTCAGTGAATGATGAGACACACGCTCATTGGTTGGGTGATATAAGACACACAGTCATTCAGTGAATGATACACACGCTCACTGGTTGGGTGATATAAGACACACAGTCATTCAGTGAATGATACACACGCTCATTGGTTGGGTGATATAAGACACAGTCCTTCAGTGGATGATGATACACACGCTCACTGGTTGGGTGATATAAGACACACAGTCATTCAATGGATGATGAGACACATGCTCACTGGTTGGGTGATATAAGACACACAGTCATTCAGTGAATGATGAGACACACGCTCATTGGTTGGGTGATATAAGACACACAGTCATTCAGTGAATGATGAGACACACGCTCACTGGTTGGGTGATATAAGACACAGTCATTCAGTGAATGATCAGACACACGCTCACTGGTTGGGTGATATAAGACAGTCATTCAGTGAATGATGAGACACACACTCACTGGTTGGGTGATATAAGACACACATTCATTCAGTGAATGATGAGACACACGCTCATTGGTTGGGTGATATAAGACACACAGTCATTCAGTGAATGATGAGACACGCTCACTGGTTGGGTGATATAAGACACACATTCATTCAGTGGATGATGAGACACACGCTCACTGGTTGGGTGATATAAGACACACAGTTATTCAGCGGATGATGATACACACACTCACTGGTTCCCCCAAGGATGATACACAGTCATTCAGTGGATGATGAGACACACGCTCACTGGTTGGGTGATATAAGACACACAGTTATTCAGTGGATGATGATACACACACTCACTGGTTGGGTGATATAAGACACACAGTTATTCAGTGGATGATGATACACACACTCACTGGTTGGGTGATATAAGACACACAGTTATTCAGTGGATGATGATACACACACTCACTTGTTCCCCCAAGGATGATACACAGTCATTCAGTGGATGATGATATACGCTCTCTGGTTGGGTGATGTAAGACACATTCATTCAGTCATTCAGTAGATGATGAGACACGCTCACTGGTTGGGTGACGAGACACGCATTCAGTGGATGGGTGACCAGACACAGTCATTCAGGGGATGATGATATACGCTCTCTGGTTGAGTGATGAGATACAGTCATTCAATGGATGTTCATAGACACTCACTGGTTGGGTGATGAGACAGTCATTCAGCGGTTTATAAGACACAATCACTGGTTGGGTGATATCAAACTCACAGTGATTTAATGAGTGATGAGATGACATGTTTACTGGTTGTTTGGCGATACACACACTCACAGGGTTACCAGACAGTCATTTCCTAGGCACTACCATGTAAGGTTTACCTGGAATTGGTCAGGTTGATGCGCCGACAGACCACGCATGCGTTTGGAGTTAGGCTGACCATTGGAGTTGTCCTGTTTATTACATCCTTGATTTGTCTGGGTGAAGATCCCAAAACATCAGTTTTCTATCCCCTTTCTACACACTGAACTGATACAAGTTCTAGCTACTGACAACTAATGAAACACACTGGGCTTCCTGTGTTGAGATTTTATAATGTAGGACTGAGAACTAGTAATTGGTTTACCACAGGAAACCCAGCTAACATGAACACCAAATTTACAAAGAAACTACTGTTTTTCTTTAGCTATAGACATTGATAGAAGTACAATGAATTTGAGTTTTTATCTTAGCTTATGAGTGTTTTAGTGCTTGGATGTTACTGTACATCTAGTGTTAACTATTTTAACTTTATTATCTTGTTTAACTAGTGGCATGCATGAGGACTATCAATCAATATGCATGCATGCATGAAAGTTAGAGAACATCAAATGACAAGTTAACTAGCGTAAAAGCACTTCTAACTAACACAATACTAATCTCCACCAGCTGTATAACCAGTACAATGAAAATTACAAAGAATTCATAAGATTTTGCATAAAACGACACTTTGTTGTTGCTGTTGTTTTTGTGCATTGATATTCAGAACTTTGAAAGCCCTGTTCCTTACTAGTCATCAGCATAACCAGAATAACAACTCACAAAGCAATTTTTATGGAACATCACTCACCTTAGAAGCATCAGATTTATTGTCGTCATCGTCATTAAGAAACTCTCTCTTTGGGTAGGGTATTGGACCTCCACTGAAACAACTGGTGAAGAACAGTTAAGAAACATTACAGTCTAGTAAAGTGCCTCTCAATTAAACCTTAATTAAATGGTTTGGATTTTGACTTTGATTGACATTTCATTTTCATCCAAAATACACTAACACTTTTTAGCAGCACATTGTTGACTGGGGAAGGCAAGTATTTTCATGTGCCAATGAAAGTAGGTGTTTCAACACTTTAACACCATCTTTCCACAAGGCAGTGGGAATCATGAATACTGATAGTAACAATCTAAAAGACAGTAAAGTTATTCCTTTAGCAACACATTTTTGGACCTTAAGGCTGAGCGAAAGCAGTCACTCGTCTGGTGAAATGTTGCTTTCTATGGAGGGCGGGGGGGGGAGGGGGGGGAGGGGGGCAGTTTTTCAATTCATTGACAAACGCATAACAACTTTGATGACAATAAGTTCACTTACTCCTGTGATGGATGTGGTTCTTCTTTAAAGTAAGGATCTTGCAGTGCCTGTTCTGACGTAATTCTCTTGTTGGGGTCCATTACAAGCAATTTTGATAGCTAAAGTCACACATAATACTAATTAGATAAAAAGATGCTAGATTAGACTGCATTGGTGTTTCTATAGAAACAGTTGTAATGTGTAGATAAGTTATACACTGTATAATAAAGTAAGCAAAACTGACGTTTCAAATGTTAGTCCTTCACCAGAGTCATATTACTCAATTTATGTTCTTGTAGAGTACTTAAGTGTGGCATGATATTTTTCACATCCCATGAGGTACTGCAGCAACACTTCTTGATCATTTTTGAAATCGTCAAAATGCCTCATGAGGGTTGAAAAATAATGAATTCAATCCACACAGGCAATAATTTTGTTTGAGAGCAAGTGAGGAAAGCTTCTCGTCAGGCTCACTGTGTGGTCTTAACAATTTAAATTATGAAATGTCTTACAAGTTAGATGGCTATTAAATATATAAAATGTCAATCGATACTAAAGAGCTTTTTCACAAAGTCATATCCTTTGTTGCCATTATATTGATGGTAAAAAAACTAAACTACACGTAAATGCAAATTAGCTAAATAAAAATATAGTTTTGACCCACCAACTGAAAAGCTTTACTGTCCTGTTTTACTTTGTGTTTGTCCATGTATTTCCATAAACTAGCAGCTGCATAACTATGGCACACACACACACAAAAAAAAACAAGTTATTAGCAGTCAGATCTTCAGTAAAAATGAGGATAAAAATATCAATAATTATTGATCAATGATGAATGAATGAATGAATGAATGAATGAATGAATGTATGAATGTATGAATGAATGAATGAATGAATGAATGAATAAATTAATGTATGAAAGAATGAATGAATGAATGAATAAATTAATGTATGAATGAATGAATAACTGAATGAATGAATGAATGAATGAATGGATGGATGGATGGATGGATGGATGGATGGATGGATGGATGGATGGATGGATCGATGGATGGATGAATGGATGTTAAAAATAAAGGATTCTTTTTTATCAATTCATTTATACATGTAAATGACAATGAATAACAAATAAATGCACATTTTATACTTAATACTTTTAAACTACCATGAATGGTATGTGCATTACTAAAATTGCAACAAGTTTTAATTTAATAAACACAGATTTTAATACTTTTTAGTGTTAGAAGTACTCATGACTTGGACATTAATCTTACTTTGATTTTCTAAAGTCTTTTAACAATGTGGAATGCTCTGGCATTTTTCTGATGTCTTCCCAGTCTTTTTCTGTTAAAAAAATAAAAAAATTACTACCGGTAGTACAAATTCTTACATTGAGAAAACAATGGACAAAAGGTACAAAAACAAAACACACCTCAACCAGAGAGGCATGCAAACATTTAGGCTTTGTTACAATTTTCTAAAAATTTCAAAAATTTTGTGAAGCAATCACTTTAATTGGTGCTCTTTTATGAGCGATGAAGGAGATAACAATGGAATGGATATGAATGATTAGTTGGATTTACAAACTATCCATTATAGCAATACTTGGGCTGCTGTAATCCTTTGTTATACATGTGCCAACCAGACTGTTATTGGCCGTTATTTCAATAGAGCTTATTGTAGTTCTGGTTGACACATTAGCATAACAATTTGTTTGTTTATTAATAATATACTTGCAAAAAATCCTCGATTCTCGATTCAGCCTTGACAAAATATACATGTACCTTGGGGATAGCCCATAACACTAAATATTCTATCCAATTGATCATGGTGGTAAGGGTTGCTTGTTTTGATGTCTTCTTGTCGGCAATGGAATATGGGCTCACATGTAAGCAGCTCGGCAAATATACACCCAATGGCCCATATATCTAAAACACAAACAATGAATGACCTTTATTTTTATTTCATATCAAATTATGTGCACTGGAAAGACAAGGAAAAGGAAAGGACAACATTATTCAGCAGTAATCTTCCACAGAGTTGATGGTGTGCACACTTCCCCCCATCAATCCATAAAGGCCGGTACATACAAGGGAGCTTGCTCCCGCAACATGCTCCTGTAACATACTCCTGGGTCATTTGCAAGACCAGTACACACGAGAGAGCTTGCTCTGGGAGCATGTTGCGGGAGCGTGTTGTGGGAGCAAGCTCCCTCGTGTGTACCGGCTTTAAATGCTCCTTTTTATGGGTATTTAAAGCTATTACAGGCTACACAGAATAGAAAGAAGTTGGAAAAAAGGATGAGTACATGGATGAGTACACAGTGAAGCCACTGTGAATGGAACTCATGTCCTCTCTCACATATGGCTGCACACTTGGGCCACCCTTGTTCCTTCACTAGAGTGCTTGTCAAGAGATTTTCTTATTTCCTCAATTGTATTAAATAACTGAATATTAACTACATTTAGAAATTAAATGTGAATCGTGTAGTTGATTGATTGAATGAACGAATGAATGATTGAATAACTGAATGATTAAATGAATGATTAAATGAATAATTAAATGAATGAATAAAAGAAAGAATGAAGGAAAGAATAAATGAATAAAAGAATGAATGGATGATTGGATGATTGGATGAGTGAATGGATGGGTGAAAGAATGAAATGAATGAATGAATGAATGAACAAATGGATAGGAATGAATGGATGGATAAATGAGAAAAAGTGCTGTAATACTTTATTTGAATGTATACTTTACATTGAACTATATATCAGGTGACTGATGAATTGTATACAAAACAAATACAGCTTGCTATCATTGCCACTAACAAAGATTTTGAATTGATTTTTCATACTGTACTTTGCCTTTGGAATGTCAGATTTAATTTTGAAATTGAACTTAAAAGTTCAATGTACAAACTAAAAACACACGACCATTCATAAAATAAATGTGAAAAAAATTTGACGGAAACTGTAGCATGCTCTGCATATACATGTAGTAATAAATTCATAGATGAAAGAACAAATGACTGAATGAATAAATGAACCAATTTATGCATGAATGGAATGAATGAATGAGCAAACGAATGCAATGCTGTACATGAGTAAATCAAAATCAAACATTCAATCAATCAATCATTTGATCTTTTAATCAATTATTAATCAATGATTCCAACAATTGATCAAACAATCAATTATTCAATCAATCTATCAATCCATTCATCAATCAGTTTACTTTATTTACCTATAGCCTTAGTATAATGTCTAGCACCTAATAGTAGTTCAGGAGCTCTATACCAGAATGTTACCACTACAGGGTCAAGATCAGCCAAAGGTTTCAATGGCGAATTGAACAATCGTGCAAAACCCATGTCAGCTGTGAGCACAGACAAGAATAATCAAAATATTAAATATACTAATTAATAAATAAAATTAACAAGTGAACATTCAAATGGGCTCAAATTATACATGTGTATTTATCTGTGAGAGCCACTCTGATCGTGTTGTCAGGTATTTACTTTTGTAAATGTGATGTCTGTTCACAGTGTAACTTCAAGTATAAACCAGTTGTCAAATTCATTTTCCCTTCTCTCTAGTCTTATCTGTTTATTTACGCAGATGCTCCTGCATCACTTACCAATCTTAACTCGTCCTCTTTCACCTCCTTCACCCATTACTAGAATATTGGCTGGTTTCTATGAATAATAATAACAATACCTTTCGTTTACATAATTGACACCACAACAGCTTTAATGTATACCAATTACTCGGGGGACTTGTTTTGTTAGAAACCAGGAACCACACACTGCTATGTTAACTGTCTACATACTTATTCATAAACATTTTTTATAAGTGTGGCTCCTGGCAAAGCTGAATAGACCAAGTGGAATAAGCTATAGTGGGAGTTTTCTCATGGCTTTGATAGAAGCAGGCATGGATCCAGGATTTTGTGATGGGGGAGAGGGGAGAGGGGAGAGGAGGGAGGTGTCTGTTTTATGTTTTATTGTATTGTCAAAAATACTGTTATATATTCCATTACCAGGTCCCTGTGTAGAACCCAATTAGCATGTAGATAGTGAATGCCATCCAAGATTTGATAAAGCAGTGATTTAAAGATACTCTTAGGAACTGGGACTGTCTTCTTCTGGGCCTTGGACGCTCTATGGAACTTGATTATATGCTGAAAGATAATACCTGTCATCAGATTTGTATATAAATAAAAGTTGTTTACTTGAATTATATATGTATGTCTCCTCTAACTGGGCTGGCAGTATTTATTAGTGAAGAAAAAAGAAGATGTTTATTTTTAGATCAAAATAAGTCGTTAGGTGCCTTTTTTGATTGATTTGGTGAAAATTCGAAACTTTGAAAAAAAATTATCTGAACATGCACTTATTTATAAGCTGTTTTCGCTTTGAACCCTTCAATTGTTTTCAGACTTCTTGCAGAGATTTTGGCTTTTTCTAGGAAGAACATGAAAAACCTGCAATGATTTCATTTTTTCAGCAGTCCTAGCAATCGGAGTGATCATATGGAAACCAGGCATTTCCTGTAACTCCATTTACTTGCTATTAAACATGAAGTACATGCAGTATCACCGTAGCAACAATTCTTACCCATAAATCATGTTCAGCAAAGTCAAACAGTAGCCAGACTTTCCTATCAGCATGGGATAAGAATACTCTTTGTAATGAGATCACATTGGGATGTTTCAGTTCCCTCAGCAGCTAAGGACACAAATAGATTCCTATTATACACCCTGTTGTAAAATATATTGGTAAATTAGACACTGTAAAGAGATGATGGCGATACTTGCATTTCCCACGTTAGTCATTTGATGGAGTACAGTGAAACCCCTCTATACCGGACCCTCAGTTCACCGGAATTCTCTCCATACCGGACAATGTTTTTGGTCCAGAAATTTCCGCTAGATATATCTTTTGTAAAATGAACCTCAGTAAACCGGGACCCCTCTATTCCAGAAACCGGACAATCATTTGTCTTCAAAACGATATTTAACAATAGAATTCACCCCGCTAGTCTGGACAAAAACTTCTGTGGTTCTATTCAAATTGGAAAAAAAGTAAAATTGGCACTTTATCATCGTCCAAGTGTGAAACAGAATTTAATTCATGATAAAAATAATCAAATTTGCTGCGAAACAGATAGAACGGTTATAAAAAAGTCAATAAGGAAGAGTACATATTAGGAAAAAACAGTAACAACCAGAAAAAAACGATTCAGCATCAACTGCAAATACGATCCTCTGAACTATCTTATTTTCCAGCGGTTTCAATGCGCATCATCAAAGAACATTCCTGTTTCTGGGCTAACCATTCAAGAGTAAGCTTGCCAATCTAAAAAAAAGTCGACTTCAAGAATTCAAACGGCTGGCTTGGTCGTTTGAAATCTCGTTATTTTGTCAAAGTGTTTCAGATCTGCGGAGAAAGTGCTGAAGTTTACAACGAAACTGTAGATGAATATAACATGTACACATTATAAATATAATGATACTTAAATGCAAAAATGATATTACTTTGTCATTAAGCTATTTTACAGTGTGTTTTTCAAGTATTATACAAAAACCTCAATAAACCGGAACCCCCTCTATACCGGAAATTTTATTTGGTCCCAGTAGAGTCCGGTATAGAGGGGTTTCACTGTACTAACTCATATTACTCCTATGAAGGACTGACGTCCAAAACGTCTGTATCATTACCGTCCCTTTACCGTGTCTAATTTAGTACTTATATATTTTACAACTGTCTCTATCTACAGAAACATTGACACAGACCAGTCTAGTACCTTTCTAGTTTTTATCTCATCCTATAAATTCCTATCATATTCCAACTTAGTATTCCACTGACTATTTAAAGCATGGCGATTCAAAGTGTGATGAGCCAATAATGTAATCACAAACAATATGTCTCATGCTGCAGCAATAAGCAATCCAGACACAACAACAGTAAACAGTATGATAATTCCACATAGATTACTACTTTTCAGATATTGCGCAACTATGGGATCATTAGATATACATTAGTATCATAAGATTGCTGTGTCAATTTGAAACGGGCTGCCTGTGCTCTCATACCCAGGCAGTCCAATCCACACAAATTTTATTAATCATTAGTGATTACCGCTATCTCTCTGCATGCTGACATAGATATCCCTGTGCCTTCAATCTGTTTAAGAGCATATTCTCTTCCATTACCATTTGCACTGAAAAGAAGATTGAAAAAGCCAGAGATTGAATCACAAAAAACCTGAAGTTCACAACCTTCAAAAATGTCAATCAATAACGGCAGAAACTCAAAAGGGGGACTGAAACGTATAGCACAGTTCCATTTTCTTTAACATTCTTACTAATTGGAATAGCTTTGATATCATATTTTTTCTAATTTTATTTGGTCAACGTTTGATACTTAAAACATGATTTATTTGATATTTGGTCTGACAATGAATGAAGTGAAATGTCAGAGGGCCAAAATAGAAAAAAAAATATCTGTGTAAATTCGGATTATTTTTCATGGTCCTCAGAGAAAAAGCTTTGAATAACTAGCTGTTCATGAACACATTTCACACTTGAGATATTTCGCTCTAAATATTCTACAAGTTTAGCTGTTCAATCCAACACACTGACAACGAGAAAGAAAACAGATCTAACCTATCCTTGTGTTTGGCTTTATAAACATGACCATAAGTTCCTCGTCCAACTTTACATCCATCAAATTCAAATATGTCTTCTACACGTTCTCGGAGTTCATTCAATTTAAGTTTGAATTCATAATCCATCTTCTAAATCTACTCTAAATTGCTCCTACAATGGAGAAACGTCCTTTATCAAGAGGCAGCCATGTTGGTTGGCCCAAGGCGCACGCTCTGTTCGAATTTCCGCTGACCTTACATTATGCGTAGACTAGTAGACTCTCCTTAGTCCCTCGCCCTTTCAGAACAGCGAAGGACGGCGACGGCCGGGGGCGACAGGCCAACAGCGGAGCAATATACTAAAGTGAGGAAGACTCTATATTTGTGTGTGTTCAGATGTTTTCTCTTGGAACGTTATTTTTGTCACAAGAAACTATCTACTTTTGTTGAACTGTATATAATATGTTGCACTTGCTTTCGTTACTTCCGCGTACTTACTTCTGCCGAAACGGGTTAAATTGCCGGAGTTGGGAATCGAGATTTGCCTTTTTCGCAGACTGAGAATAGGGAAAAATCCGGCTTTAAAATTTGGACTGACGTTTCTATTATTGTACCAAAAAAGATTAATTGTAAGAAATTGTCCTCTTTTCATCTCTTGCCTGCGTAGAGTCTTTTGGGCGCAGGGGATCCCCCGTTCGTCCGCAAATCGATCCCTTCTCCACCCCTTACCCTTCCCAAGAGCCGATCCACAAGCTATTTGATAAGAGGTCAAATAATGTTTGAAATTCTCTTTTTTTTATCTGTTTTCATTTAACATGGTGGAAGATCGACCAGCATATATCAGTACAATACGTAATTCTGATATTAAATACCGATTAACAGGTTAACTCAGTTGGGAGAGCGTCGGCTGTTAACCGCGAGGATGCGGGTTCGAACACTCAGCCGGACCATCACTCAGGGTCTTTAAGGTCGGTACACACTAGGCGACAAGTCGCAGCGACTTGTCCCCGCGACAGGTTTCAGCGACAATTTCCCCTCGTGTGCACTATGTATTTTGGACAGAAATTGTTGTCGCCGAGACAGAATTTTGTCGCTGCGACTTGCCGCATGAAATGCAACCGGCTGAATTGCCTTGAACCAGTGCACACTGAAACGACCTGTCGTGGGGACAAGGCGCAGCGACTTGTCGCCTAGTGTGTACCGACCTTTAAATAATTGAGGAGAAAGTTCTTCGATTTATAATTGTTAGGCATCGCGTCTTCTCAGATAAGGACGATAAACTGGAGGTCCCGTCTCGCCACACTTAACCATGAACGGGGGGGGGGGCGTAAAAGAACGACTGAGGATGCAGGTAACGACCATCCTCGGTGATAGGCCTACACTAATGCATACTAACTACTACTCAACTTCATGCTTGTAAAATCGGATTACGTATTATAAAGTTCGGTACACACTAGGCGACAAGTTGCAGCGACTTATCCCCGCGACAGATCGCTTCAGTGTGCACTGGTTCAACAATCCAACCGGTTGGATTTCATGCGGCAAGTCGCAGCGATACTGAAATGCTGCCAAAAATACTTCAAACACACGGTGGAAAATTGCCACTGCCACCTGTTTTCATTTGAATTCTCTAGTATAAAACCCCGGAGGGGGGGGGGGGGGGGGGGGGGACTTCGGGGATAAACGATCGGCGATGCTCGTCGGAATTTTTCAAAAATACCCTTAAAAGATACCCGACGTTTTTTAAAAGGGCGTGGCTTCGCAAATTTTTCATCTCTAAAAGATACCAAAACCATGAGTTTTAGTGCTATTCAACCCCTAAAAGATACCAAAAAGTGAGAATTTGGCAAATGTCATATTTTAAACCCTAAAAGATACCAAATCGCCGATTTTTACCCCTAAAAGATACGACGAGCATCCCTGATCGTTTACCATCGGAGTCCATTTTCCGGGTATAAAGCTCTAATAGTGCTTGTGTTCCCAGATTTGTTATTATATTTTATATTTTGCCGTTAACCTTTTAGGAGAAAAGGCATGACAATGATAACATGATCATTGCTTTCATCCGAATGAAATCCGGCAACTTCCATCACGTTACACAACTCGAGACCGTCGACCTTTTTTACATGAAACTTTTATTATGGATGATGCATACATTCTTTCTCAAAATACATCACTATTCTTTTCCTAAATACGAATACAAATTGTTGAATGGTAGTAGAACATGCTATAAAAAGCGGGCCAGCAAGTTATGTTTAACAACCGGGAAACAATGACCCTAAACAGACAACATTAATTTAGTTGAAATTTATATCACTGTCATTGATATTTTAATACCCAACTGCAGAACCAGAATAAGAAAATTGCTAGGAGACACTAAAAAACATGAGGACACTTTCCACCACATTGTATCAGTCTGACATTGTAAATTGCAATCAATAAAAGTGTGCAAGATAAATACCACTAAACAGTGCTATTTCATGCTTATTCTATTGTTTTCTTTTGTATAATTAGTGCTATTTACTACTAAAAAGTGACAACTGTTGCACACTGTTTGCACCCTACCAAAGATTTGCAAGATGAAAATAATAATTTAATTGTATTTTTGTGCATTGATATCAAGACTCTTCATCACTGCTCCAAGCATCTTGATAAGGATCAAAATCAATCTTTGGTTTGACATGGGTCTTTGGGGCATCCTCAACTTCACACCGTGGCCTGTCAGCTTCCATATTTGGTAACCATGGTAGCAGCTGACAATCATTACCACCACTAAAAAGCACCTGATAATCTTGTTGAATTGTACAACAATTCACGTTGCTGTAATGGCCACCGAGTGTCTTGATTTTACATCCTGAGTGAATATCAAAAACTTCAATATTACTTGCACTTGGAACAAAGGCAATGTCTCTCGACTGTCCAATTGTTGTAGCACACTGAATTGACTTGTGTGAATCATTGACAATGAGTCCATAGTTGACCAGAGTATTTTTACCAGTGTATGTATCCCATAATCGTAAACGATTGTCAGTCCCGTAAGACAACAAGCATAGACCATTGCCTGTGAAATGTAAACTGTTTATGTGGCCATTATGTGCGGTCTTAGTGTTAACTCCACTTGAACCTCCTTTACCATTATGTTGGTCCAAGGTAAAAAGACTAGCCTTCGCTTTTCGTATGTCCCAAAATAGCACCTTGTTGTCACGACTACCTGATGCTAATATATATTGGTTTCTAGGTGACCATGCTAAAGACAGTATTGCATCGCTGTGCCCCCTTAAAACATGGCTAGATGATCCAGATACTAAATCGCATAAGTAAACTCTACTATCTTCACAGGCTACTGCAACTAAACAATGCTTCTTCGTCTGTCGTCCAATTTGGTGATTGTAAACTATTCCTTCAAAATGAAAACTCTCAACAACCTGTGAAGCATTTGTGTCCCAGACTTTCAGTGTCTTGTCTGCTGAGCTGGTCAGAAACATCCCGGTATCTTGGGAATACCATTGAATACTTTCAATGCTATGTTGATGATTTCCTTTAACACTTCTATCAATACTGCTAACAGTTTCACACTTGAATTCCCTAGAGTAATGCACACTTACTGTATCATGGAGCATTATTTTTGAGTTTGAGCCGCAGGACAACAAATATCGACCTTCAACGGGATCAATGTCGATTGAATTGATGCCACTGGAATTTGATTGCTGAAATTCTCCTTTTTGACATAAACATATGGATTCTGTTCTCCGAGATTTTTCCATTCTTTCGAGGTAAAATGGAGGATGAACGCCGAGTTCTCTAGAGGTTAAGCACTGTAGCATTTCTTCCTGCTTTGTGAATGCGGATCTTTTCAAAGTAAAAACGTAAAGTAGGTTTCTTTAGAAGAAAAGTTTGAATTTGTTGATTCGACACTTTTATTTTCAGGTACTGGTCAGCGGATATTGTTTTAAGGTAGTTGGGAGTATAGCGAGGGACGGGAGTGAGAGGTTGAATATCTCAATCGAAAACAGTTATTGATTTTTTTCCTCATAATTCTTATCCTTTCTTAAAAATTAAAAATATATTTGATTTTTGCTTTTGTTCAATGCTTTTTTATGTTTTGTTTAACCTAAAATTATTTTAGTCCACGCAATAAAAGTTCATCCTCCCCTCCCTTCCCATATTGAAAGAATAATGTTCGCGGTTTCCAGGGCCTCTCGTCAACACGTTGTGCAATATGGCGGACAAGTGAGACCTTATTTATTTATCCAGAATTTTAAGCAAGATATCTATTGAAATTCTCCTCATTATACAAGTTTAGTAAATTTTTGGATTGCCAAAGAGTATGCCTGTCGTGTGTAAAAATTGTGAAGGAAAAGCTATCCTCAAACGTCCAAAAACGGTAATTTAGTATCAGATGTTATATTTATCACAAAAACATTTTCCTTGATTTTATCCTAAATGTTTTTTACACATTAGATGAAGAATACGAGCATCAATAATTTATTATTGTTAAGATGGTATTTATGTCTTACATTCATTACTTATGAATAATATACGTACACAAACATTAAAATTTATAATATTTGTTTAGACGTATATTGTACATAATTTATTTATTTACATATTTTTATCACAAGTGCATTCTAACTTCTGAAGCATCACTTTAACCATTGAGATGCTTTCTTGTAACCAGCAACAGTACTCATAGCAAGACATTTTGTGCTTTCTAATGATTCACAATGAAAGGAATGGTTAAAAACCACCAATATTTGATAGATGTTTTTATCTTTTTTTATAGGGTGATGCATTGTGTAAAGAATGTTTTTATGTAAAATTTGAAACAGAAGTCCATAACACCATTGTCAGTAATCATCTATTTAACAGAGGAGACACAGTTGCTATTGGGGCATCAGGAGGGAAAGGTATTTGCTTGTTCAAAGTTCATTTCTTGAAGCTTGGAAGCTAGCCATATATTATTATGACTAACTGGAAGTGTGAAACACCCAAGAGTAGATTGCCTGAAATAGTCACATTAAAGACTGAGGCTGTCAAAAATATGTATTATGTATTAACACATGTTTTTTTATTGAAGCACCCTCAAAAACTAATGTTTTTTTTTTTTTTTTTTTTTTTTTTTTTTTTTTTTTTTTTTTTTTTCTAGATTCCACAGTTCTTGCATACGTTTTGAAGACACTAAATGAAAGATACAATTATGGCATTAATCTTCTGTTGTTGTCTGTTGATGAAGGCATAACAGGATACAGAGATGACTCTTTAGAGGTACTGTACTCCGATTTTTCATTTACTCAAAGGGTTATTAACAGTAGTTTTATCAAAAGTCAATCAAAATGCTGATTAAACTACATTGAACTACTTCCATCCCACATGTGCATTAATTGGAATTCACTACTAACTAAAGTTAATCAGAGACAAATCTACTTAAAGAATTAATTTCAGAAGGCAGTATAAGTCTTACTCTAAATAGGATTTAAATATTTAAACCATCTTGATTCCTTGGAACATTTCAAATTATCAAAAATATCCTAATTTTGTTTTCTTTGATTCCTTTATATATATATATTTCTATATATATATGTATTTTTTTTTTTTTTTTGAGTTATAAATATTAATAAATAAATAAATAAGCCTACTCGATCATACCGATGTTGGTACAAACATTATCGTGATGAATCATGATTGGTTTGTTTTTATCTGTGTAGCTTGGATTGACGGGAGCTAAAACACCAAATGGCAGTAAGTTTCCAGAAACAATGGTGTAATGGTGGTCATAACAGCAAGGGTTTTTGTCCTCAAAATTAGTAACTGGACTTGTATTTCCTTTCTTTTCTTTTTTTTTTCTTTTTGTTTTTCTTTTTTTTTTCTTTTTTTTTTTTTTTTTTTTTTTGAAAAATAAAAAGAATTGTTTTCTTTTTCAGACTGTGAAGCGCAACCAAATACAGTATGATATGCCATTGAAAATTGTTTCTTATGAGGTAGGGAAGCTCTTTAATTTATTTTATTTTTTTGATACTAGATAGTTCAGATGAGCACAGAACACTTGAAAACCACAGACTCAAACCACTGAAACATCCAACACATTGAGATCATAGTAATAAATAACACATCATTCATTTTACACCTGGGCTCAAATCATTCAAATACCATACGCTAACACCAACAGTCTTTCTCTACAAACATGGATGATCGTAGTTAACATCAGACACTAGTTAGTGCACCCCAAAAGCTATATTCTTGGACAAAACTACTCCAGTGGGTACATGTACATTCAGGAAAATGCATCCTTTTTAGAGCACTCATAAAAAATTTTTTCATGTGTTTAAAAAATCATAATTGTTATCCTAGATGTGTCAACCCACAACAATCGTTTGATCATAAAATCAACAAAGTATTAAATACAAATTTTGTTGGGTGGGTTAGGAGAGAGAGATCAAAATGATATCAAAAAGTGTGGAAAATGTTCCACTAAAAGTTTTGTCCAGGATTGTCAGCTTTAGTCTACAAAATGTACAACATACACTTCATTTAAAAAAAATTCTGACATGCTTGATTGTTGTAATAAACTTCTGCCTGAGTGGATAGAGTGCAAACACTAAATGTGTGCAACAAAAGAAAACAATAGAATTAGCATAAAATAGCACTATTTAGTGGTATTTATTATGTTGTACACTTTGAGTGCATGCACTCTAGTATGTCTTGCTAATTGTAATGATTGTGGTAATACCAGTGACTGTATTAATTTGTAATAATGATAGGAATTATATGGGTGGAGTATGGATGCAATTGTGAAACAAATTGGATTGAAGAATAATTGTAAGTTGGTTCTTGTTGAATTGAACAATACCTTGCAATCACTGATCAATAGAACAACATTCGAGCTGTAGTAATTACGTTTCTATTCATAATTTTATATTAATTATATTTTCAAGTTAATTGTTGTATGTAGGTTTCATATTAATACAATCTTTGTTTCAACTATGTAAAAATTACATTATTACCGTGAAGCTTTCGGAGAGTATCCTCCATCGTCAGGGTTTGAAAATAATAAAATCAATTTTACTTTATTAATTATCTTTAAATTTTATTATGTTATTATTTTCAAACCCTGACAATGGAGGATACTCTCTGAAAGCTTGGTAATCATGTAATTTGTACGTACGTAGTTCAAATAAAGATTGTATTATTAAATGTTGTTCTTATAGATGAGATATTCATTACATAAATGTAAAAAGCTAACTTATGGGTAGCAAATTGTCCATCTAAATTATATTTCTTTCATCATCTATTTTTTTAAGAACTGGACATTTTGTTTATTTATTTATTCCTTCTTGTTTTACCACTCAAGGTACGTTCTGTGGAGTGTTTCGTAGACAAGCTTTAGACAGAGGAGCAATGCTACTAAATGTAAATAAAATTGTAACAGGTAATACTTTCCATTCATTTTGTATTTCTCACATCCATTCATTTTTTTCATTTCCTACTTTTTCTTTTTTCTATTTCCTATCATTTTTGGATGTGGATGTTGATCAATGAATAGTGGATTATAGTCTAGAAGTGAATAAATAATTAAGTCAAACCATCAATGGTAAATCATTCAACAAATCATTCAATGATAATTTATTTAACTTACTGTTCAATCAACAATTCAATCTATGAATAATATTTTAATATTATCATTCGACAAATCAATTAACTTACTGTTAATCAATGAATGATTCAATCTATAAATAATATTTTTTTAATATTAAAAAATGAAATATTAAATACTAAGCAGAAGTAGACTGGTCCCAGTTGCTGCTCACTGAATAAGATAACAAACCATAGACTGAAATAGCAATTCAAAATCAATTTACAATACGGTATATTAATAACATATTAATCTCCCATGATGAGCCTCTGGCTCTTGAAGCAAACACAGAATAAATCTAATGTTTAAATTAAAATTAAAATCAATCATACATTTGTACTATTTCTCTTGCTTAAAAAAAATTGTTGGCTTATTCATTTGTTGTGTTTTTCAAACATTTTTTTGTTTTTTTGTTTTTGCCACAAGTGCATATTAGAAATTTATGAATACTGTATATCAAATAAATACCCATTATTATTATTCAATGAGAAAAATGTGTATCAGTCTACTTAGTTTTCATGTTGTTTTTTGTTACTTTTTTACCCAATGTGATCTAATCCTTGACACAGGAATTGATAAATTGTATTACGGTATATCCAAATGTGGATTTCAGGTAAACTAGATGAAAAAAATAATAATAATGTCTGGTTTTGACTATTTTTCCATTGTGATTTCAAAAGGAGCTACAGTCTATGTTTGTATCTATTTGTAGGTCACAATGCTGATGATGTGGCAGAGACAGTCATAATGAACAGTAAGATTATAGCTCTGCTAATTCAAGTGGGACCACGTCTTGTTTATCAGTCCATTGACGCCTTAAGTTTGTAATTCAATTGGCCGATTAGGACACAAGGCGCAGATTGGTTTATAAATTTGGTGTGATCCCAATTGAATTCATTTAGCAACACTGTAAGATAGTACAGATATGTATGGTGTGAGTGAAACAATGTGAAGAATTCAAGGAGATTAATTGTATTTCTCTAGCGGACATTTTCGGTCACCTTGAAAATGACCACTCTTAGCATACAATTGACCACAGGGTTGCAAAGCATCCTAGCTGAGACAACCTCTTTAAACACAACTCCTAGCTTGCAAAACCATGTCCATGTACGCATGTGCGAAATTTCCTCCTGTTTGAAAGAGGTGTATTTACTAACTCCATCCAACAAATTTTGTTGTTGGCAATATATTGTAATTATTGAACATTGCACAGTTCAAGTATTTCAGGAATCAGAATTATATATCATTTGTTTTGTTAAATGTTTTATAACAATGTGCTTTGTTTTCTCATTTCATTTCTTTCATTTCTTTTCTTTATTCCAGTATTAAGAGGAGATATAGCAAGATTGAGGCGATGTACTGCAATAGTCACTGTGAGTAACCAGCAAACATCTTCAGATTTCAAACTCTTGTTTATAATGATTAAAAGACTTTCATTTTATAATTGCATACCTCAGTCAACTCTCGCTTTATGGACACCCCGCTATTACAAACACTTCGGACAGCAGAGCGACAGCAGAGCGACAGCAGATCAATCCCTGTCTCAAAGAAATGTATGGAACCAACTCTTGCTATTGTGGAATATCTCTATTTTGGACACCAAGTTAGGGTCCCTAGGGTGTCCGCTATTACAAGAGTTGACTGTATAAATATTAGAGATGGTAAAATGCATTTAGACCTTAGTTGAAATGCACTATATAAGCTCTACATTACACTACACAACACTACACTACACCACACCACACCACACCACACTACATTACACTACAGAGATCATGTGGCTGACCATATTAGCTGCCTGCCCATAATTTAGAATGTTTTGAGCAGATTTAAAAAAATTAAACTTCTGTGTGAAATAGCAGGGGTTATTCTTAGTGTTGTCATACAATCATTTCTCTCTCTACTATAACTAAAGATTGTGTGATGTCACTAAGAATGGCCTTTGTTAGAGGCTAGGTTTACAGCCACTAGTTTAAGATATGCTCTTGGAAATTGAAAAGTCTGAGAGATTTTCTCTTTTTGTTTTCAAGGGAAGTGAAGGAACTCTTCCAAGATGCAAGCCATTTAAATATACATATGAAAAAGAAATTGTAATGTAGGTTTTTGTGCAGTATGATCATCATTATCATGATCTGGCGTTATCAGCATCCTCATGATCGCCAGCATCACCATTATCACAATCATTTAGACCATCATTTCATCATCTCCCTGCCTCACCACTACATCATTATCATCATTGGCATTATCATCATCATCATCATCGCCACCATCATCATTATCACAATCATTTAGACCATCATTTCATCATCTCCCTGCCTCACCACTACATCATTCTCATCATTGGCATTATCATCATCATCATCATCGCCAGCATCGTCATTATCACAATCATTTAGACCATCATTTCATCATCTCCCTGCCTCACCACTATCATCATTATCATCATTCTCATCATTGGCATTATCATCATCATCATCATCAACATCAACTGTTCTCATTATCAGCATGTATTGGTTTGCCATGATCATCATTCAAACTGTCATCAACGCTATCATCATTATCATGGTTATCTCAACTGCTGTGATCATCATCGCCAGCATTATCATTATCACAATCATCAGACCATCTTTCCGTCATCTCCCTGCCTCATTATACATCACTATCATCATTATCATCATTATTTCAACAGCTTTCAAATACTATCACTTCATTGTTGAAGATTGTTTTGATGTGATGTCATAGTGAGTTAGGGCAGTTTATGTTACATTGCTTATCTGTTGTCATAGGTATGCTTATTTTAAGAAGCTGGATTATTTTTCAACTGAATGTATTTATTCACCAAACGCATATAGGTAAGACCTAGAACGCACATATAAACTGTCGATGTTCAGTGACTGAACACGATTGAACATTGTCCAACTAAACATTTTACCTTGAAAATTTTGCCTTGAAAACAATCTCATACTCAGAGCCAAGTTTTTCCTCGCCAGCCGCTGGGCGAGATAACGAGGACTCAGGGTACGAGATTGCCTTGAAAACCACTGAACAAGGTGGTCAAACAGCCAAATGTTAAGTGATTGGATAATGCTGAGCCGTGTTCAGTACTTGTTGACCACCTTCTCATTATTAAGAAACATTTATATTAAGTTCGTCCTTGGAACCAAGCCGGGATGTTGTGGGGGAGACCGTCCTTGGTTCCCATGGTGTTGGGGGAGGGAAGGGAAGGGAAGTGGAGGAATGGAAATGGATTAGGGAAAATACGTCTCGTATTATTCCCGCACTGATCTAGAGGACGTTGGATGCTACGTGATCAGATATATCCCAGTCAATGTTTGTAAGTGGTGTTTTTATCTGTAGGGGCCATGCAAGAACATATCTGAAGGATCTTGAAAAAATACGGCCAAGTACAATCATAGGTAAGGGACTTCATGTAATCTCTCCACTTGTTTGTTTGGTTGGTTTGTCTAACTGCTCATTCATTGACATGTTCTTTCATTTATTCCTTCATTTATTCATCCATCCATTCATTCAATCTCTTATTCAGCCACCAACTACGTCACCAAGTGCCCCTAAAAGTCTCGTTTAGAACTTGGCATTTTGATGGACGTCAATCAAAAAGCTTACAAAGTGTGAGGCAGACTGACCCACTTTGTTTCATAACACTTTTTCGGCTTTTTGATTGAGGTTCACCAAAATGCCAAGTTCTAAACGAGACTTTTAGGGGCTATTTATATGGAGTGAGTCAGCCCGGTTTAGCGAGCTGGTTTCTTTTGTGTTCAAGCTCTCAGAGCGTAAAAACCGCTAAACCGGGCTGGCTCACTCCATATAAGGGTCGCACTTCAACGTAAATGATTTTAACGTTACGTAACGTAACAGACCACATCATAGCATGTCAAACCACGCAAAGATATACTTTACCATACACTTAAGATGTGACGTTTAGACATTCTGTATATTTGATCAGATATCATACATTCTGGTGAAAGTTTGTCGTTCAAGAAAGACGTCAAAATGCCCGTTCAAGGTAAGCGTCAATCTTTCTGTAACTCGGGTGAATATTAACGTGTAATTTGGATCACCGTAATAATGCTGACGTTCCGGACGTCTTGTAGGATTTTCTCATTTTTCTCATATCTTGCAACAAAATCTCAGTAAAAGTGGCGCGATATTTTGGCAAAGCCTTCAAGTTGGTAGAACCGAGGAATATGCTTCGCATTAGGTTTACTCCACCTTAAGAGAACGGTATATGTAAGAGAAAGGCGCGCAAACCGTCGTAGTTTAAACGGCTCCTTTGAAGTCGTTTTCTTATAAGTGAGATACAGTACCCTATCGAATCTAGCTGAAGTTTCTAAGAAAATATTCGAATTATCTACAACCGTATCGTAGCGGTATGGTAAAGTTACCGTTTCCCATTTATACAAAAACGCCTCTTTCGATAGACTACTTGTGTCGTTTTCGTATGAGTGGAACACAGTTCCGTATCGTAGTAGTCGTAGTTTTTAAGAAAATATTGCGTATCTTATCGCATCGTATCGCATCGCATCGTATCATATCGTATTGTATCGCATCGCACCGCATCGTATTGCATCGCATCGCACCGTATCGCATCGTATCGTATTGCATCATATCGTACCGTATCGTATCATAGCGGTATGGTAACCGTACCTTTTCTCACTCATGCGAAAACTCCTCTAACACTCTTGTGTACAAAGGAATAATTAGTGTTTGATAAGGGTTTGATATTTAATAATAAATGTTTCACGGATTTATTGTTTGAAGTATATCGTCACCACGCCGTACGTTTCATCTTCTTGCACTTTTTCTTGTAGGCACTTGTACTCGATGCGGATACATATCAAGCCAGCCTATCTGTAAGGCATGCGTTCTTCTTGAAGGACTGAATAAAGGACTACCAAAGTAAGATTGACAGGAGACATCTGTAATATATCACAATATCATGAAATGCGTGATTTCTCACTCGCCAAATACACCTATTCTAAAAAAAACATCGGTGAGAATACTGAATGTCTGTTGTGGAATATTGATTTTTTCAGTTGAAATCAAAAGTACGACACCAAAACGCCGCAATTGATTTATTTTAAAATTAAGATTTAATTAAATTTTGTTTCTATTTCGTTACATTTAAGACATTTTAGTAGTCGCATTTTTCAATCGGCATCCTTCATTCTCTTCAACGAGGTTTTTTTTAGTGATTGTATATGTATACAGCTATTCTTGAAATGGTTGTGCAGTTGAAATACCGATTTAGCGAATAGTAAAGTCATTTGCTTATCTCATTATTTTTAGCGGAGCTCCGCGCGGGCCACCATAATTAAGAAAATATGGTAAACCATAGAGCTCATTTCAGATCGACCACAGGAAGCCCGGAATTCCAAATTCCGTACAACGGCGTCCGTCCGTGTACTGCCGCGCAAAGTCGCTGACCCGTTTCAGTGGGCGCAAAACAATTTTTTTTGCAGTTTACTGAAATTTTTCTTCAAAATGTATTTCTGCATTGGACAAAGAGCATGAAAATTGTAATGCTAAGCTGACGGCTTAAAGAGGTTTGACTGCGAAAGGGATACAAAGGCCGCGGCGTGAAAAAGAAAAATATCTACGATTCAATGATGAAAAGCTTCAAAATATTCAGTTCACTGACAAAATGGATAAAATTCGCTCGTGGCGCTGTTTTTAACTATTCAAATGTGAAACCATGCAGAGCTGTTAAAATTTTATTTGATACTTCATTCAATAGTTATTCAAAGCTGAAGATTTTACAAGTTGTATTTTCTGGAAGGGTTTATTTGACGGCAAGTTTGTCAGATGGTAGTAAAAAAGGCCGTATTCTTCGTGTATTCTTCGTGGCGTTTTTCAATCATTACTGATGGACTAATCTACTTTTAAAAGTAAAATCAACGGCGACAAAACGTTCATGAAAACAAAACAAATATGCGCTGCATTTGCAGCAATTCAAAACAGATAAAAAGCAAGACCTCGCGAAGACGACTCACGAAGATAACTTCACTCTGTTCATTCATCATTTTTTACAAGCAATTCATAACACGGAGAGCTTTAGGATCAATACAGATTTATCAACTATTCACAACAAAAACATTTTCATACCAGATGTTTGTCAACAAAGTAGGACTGCCAGTTCAGGGAAGGAATGAAAATGCAAATTTTAGCACAATGTGTGATCGACCAACACAAGCTTGCCATCGCCGTTCAGTTGAACTGTGTGAACCTTTTAGAGGCGTTGAAAATGTTTTTTTGCCACTTTTAAAATTCTAAAAACATGAACAAGCTTATTGCAATCAGAACTGAGGACGAAAAGTTCAGTGGAAAAGTGACAGTACAGGACAAGAAACGTGGCGCCGGTATGTTTACATTTTTTGACGATCTTTAATGAATTTCTTTTTTATACCATTCACATGAAAGCAGTTTGCAATAATTATATTTACTTGTTTTTGTAAGATATTTTTCAATCGTTGAGATCTTTATGTGTGTATTTTTAATTTAATTCTTGTAATTTTTTTATTTGTTATTGAATTGCAAAAACGCTTGTATGAATTTGTCATTGTACTCATCTGCAAGTTAAAATTTCAAAAGTTCACACTAGCTATTTTTTAACATTTGATAATTAAAAATGCACAACCGTTTTAGATAGCTAAATAACCAATAAGTAATTCAAGTGAAATTTTTTTCGATTTTTAAAGCGAGAGTAAAGCGAGAAGCGCGCGAGGATTTGTTTACAACTCAAAGAAGCCATATTAGTGCTTTTCTAACTTCTGATTGGACAATCAATTTTGATTGACAAGTGCTATTTTTACCATGCATAACAACATAACCTTACGGAAAAGGAAGCCAAAAATACGGTCAGATATTTTTCGCATGTTTGTGCATATTTCTTGGGTATAATAAAATGATGTCGCATGCATAAATATTTCAATTGATTATATGATTATTTGATCATGAGAAACCTAACATAGCAAAAAATAAAATAAAAAAAAGGGAGAGAGAAAATTATCCCTCACTTTTTTTTGCTGTTATTTTCTTTTTATGATTATTTGAATTGATACATTAATTAATTTATTTATTTGTTTGTTTACTTTTTTATATATAGTCATTTTTGATTGATTGATTATCAACAATTTGATAATTGGTAGTGAATGAACAAATGAATGAATGAATGATTGAATGAATAATTCATTTCATTAAATTGGAGCTCCGCTATTAGGTTTACCTAATTTTTATATTATTTTTTAAGAAATGATGTGTCGAAATGTACAAAATAAGTTCATCACATAATGTTAAACTATATGTAATTATATAATATGTGCAGCTTTGTATTTAAAACAAGAAGACTGAAAACTTGAGATATGCAAATGACATTATTAATCGCTCTATCAGTATTTCAACTGGACAACTTTTCAAGAATAGCCATGTTCAGTAATAGTATTTATCCCTTGTCAACCTAATGGGGTCTACGCCTGACCCTGTACCTTTTAGGATCAGAAGAGTTTGAAACGTGATAGATTAATGATACAAATACAAAAAAATGATTAAGTGTGGTCGTGCTTCAGTTGGGTAAAAATCGGCCCCTTCTCACTTTTCAAGATAGTCCCCATCCCTGGACAACAAACTACGCAAAGATAAACAAAGACGTATATAGACTGCACGCACTAAAAGTGTGCAACATAAATACCACTAAATAGAGCTATTTTATGCTAATTCTATAGTTTTCTTTTATTTCTTCTTCTTTCAGACTTGGTATAGGAAAATCGGAAAAAGTTCGGGTACAGTATAAATATATATTTTATAAATTCAATATTTATCTAAATTTAACAGAATTGCAACAAATTTTGTAAAACTGTAGACTGATTCCATAAGTCGGTCCCCGTTCAACAGAGAGCAAACTGGGACCGACGTATGGAATCAGTCTAGTCAAATTGCTGCAAATTTTTCGTTTTCTGCAAACTCAGACAAATCAAATCAAACTGAGACCGATTACCATCCGAATGAAAACTGACCAATCATGATTCATCTTATTATGTTCGTACAAACGTCGGCATGAGTAGGCGGTACTAGACTAAGTTCGAAAGCAACTCGTTGAAGTTCGGAGTACTGGTTGACGATTACCGAGTTCGTAGAAAACGCGCTGAGAACTGCAGTAATGTAAATTTTGATAAGTATACTAAAATGTTCACTGTGTGTTTTCGATTTCTAGCGACAAGCAAGAGATGGTTGTCATGGAAATGGATGTGGTGGTGGTGTGTGTGAAGACAAGGCAAAAACTTCATTAGAATTTTGATGTCTAAATGTTTAATAAATATGTATTTCAAAGCCGCTGTCATTTCATATTTACTTAAACATGTACACAATGTAATGCAACGTAATGGGAAGGAATGATGTGAAATGGAATAGAATGAAATGAAATGGCGTGGAATCAAGTGGAATGCAATGCAATGAAATAGGATGAAACTTAACAAAATAAAATGAAGGGAATTCCATGGAATAGTTTATAATCCTTGAAGCTTTTTAGGAAAAGATTGGAAAACTCAAAAGAGTTATTTTATCGTAAAGATTTAAACTGAGTAGTTTATGCTATCAATTAATGATTTCCCATTATGAGATAAGCGTTAATTGCTATAGCGAGAGTCGATAAGCCTACCGGCGGCGGAATTAGTGATGCGATATCTGAAACCTACCGCCGAACTTTTAATCACCAGTTCAAGTAAAACATTGGAATAGAGAATTAAAAACATCCCCTTTAGAGTCAAAACATTTTTATAACTTGAGGCAATTGAACGATTAAATAAAACTGGTTTTAATGAGACATGAAATCGTTTTTTCAAGGCATGCCGGCTTTCATGAGGAAAGGTAAAATATATTCATTTCTATTCATTCGTTGACTCATTCATTCTTTCATTCATTTATTTCATTTTTATCTAAAGAATTTTAGAAATAATACGTGGAGAGCAAAGGACATTCACATTAGAGAAAGGGGCAAAAATGTAAACAAGATAATTAGTTGCATGCGAGTTGTTTCTCTCCTATGCCACGACTGGAGGCCAGTTTTCTCCTAGGTTCTCCTGGTTGCCGTCCTCCCTCGCGACGCAAAAATCAACTGACTGTGTGAAAAGATGTGTGCAAAATAGTGAATGTAGTGGTAGTGAGTGTGAAAGAAAGTCTCCCCAATTAGTAGAAATGCTAAATAACCTACACTAAAGACTATGAAAAAGCTATTTCTTTACTATTAGTGCCTGGGGTCGGTTGTACGAAGCCTGAATAGCGCTATCCACCGGATAAATCGTTATCCAGCGGATAAATTCTAAAGAAATCCTTTGGAATGGATACCTTTATCCAGTGGATAACTTTATTCAGGCTTCGTGCAACCGGCCCCTGTTCAGTAGTTGTTTTCTTGTAGAAAATGTCAAAGTTGTTGATTTGCGAAGATGTTAATTGCGCTATCTTTCATTATATCATATCTAACGCCTCGTGAATACAGAAAAAAACTTAACATCCGATATCTGTTGTTTACATAACAGATCCTAAAAGCCTAACATAATGGCTAGCTATCTAGTTCGGGTGTAAGTTCTTATATATTCCGGAAAAAAGTAAATCCAATCCAGTCGTACTTTTCTCACTCTGGTATTGAAAGCTGAAATTTCAAAATTCTGGATACAAAAGCTTTGTAAAAATAATCAAACTAGAAAACAAGAGATTTTTAAAAAGTAGAAAAAGAATTGAAGTAAAGAAAAAAAGAAAGAAAGAAACGTACGAGAAAATTGGATTAGTCAAGGGACTGGGAGGGACTGGCGACAGAAAAACTAGTGCCATTCCTCTTCTCATTTCACAGTTCAAAATGGCGGACCCTGGCTAATTTAATGATCGTATAATTTATTTTAGCCTCGAGCTCAACTAGATAGCGGCATTTGAAGTGCCAACTCTTAAAAAATGGCCACCAAGAAAGACGCATCTTCTACAGCCCCTTTGCTCAAGAAACGAGATGTAGAGTTAACTACGGTGAATTCGATGCCCTCGGTCACCGTCGTTCCAACGAAAACCACATCGAGCAAGAGCTCGTATCACATGGACCGGGAGAGCACAGAAAACGCCATAATTTCGTTACATCAGGTAAGTGTTTATCTCTCTGTGTTGGTGTGATTTTATTTTAAAGGTCTTGTCAACAATACGAGTTAAAATGTTAACTGCGTCATGCCGTTTTTTGACCTTGCTTGTTTACGTGCTTATATCATGAGCTACAACTAAATGCAAGTAATAAATCTGTTCTTTTGTTTTAATCGAAGACAAACGAAAAGAAACTAATAGCTATCCACGACAACTCAAACTATCTTGATGTGTCTTTTTGTATTCAGTTTTTCTCATGATAGGAAAAAAATAACCTATAAATGTTACTGCAATAAATTACGTACGCGTGCGCGTATATTTTTTTTTTCTTACAATTTTTTTGTCCCGGTAAATTCATGTAAACAGTACCTTACTCTTTTGTCTCACTTAAAGTAAAACAAACAAAGCTTTATCATTTACTTTGATAGTGAAAACTATCATTAATTTCGTAAAAACTTTCATGGTATAAGTCGAGTTATAGAAGTCAGAAGTCGTATGAAAAGTTAACTTTGAAGTTTCGTTTCTGTTTGTTTAAAATCGGTGATGCATTTCAATTAATGTGAATAATTTCATTTCATTGGAGCGATTTTTTACTGCCCTCTATAGAATTTCATAAAAGTCAAACCTTGAAGATAGCTATAGCCTTTTAATAGTATAAAAAAATCATAGGAAACTTGTTATATTAATTTAATGCATTCTGAAAGGGAAATTTCTTATTTTGATAAAAAAACTCATTTTAAGTTCCTCAGATAAGAACTTTTGGTTTCTTTTTTTTTTTTTTAATTTTTTAGAGTTTACTGAAAATAAGAAATAAAAAGTTCTTATCTGAGGAACTCAAAATAAGTATTTTCCTTAAAATGAGCAATTGTGTCATTATCATGCATTTAAAAAGTTTCGCTTTCTTTAATGCTAGAAAGTTGAGGTCAAATTTTAAAAATGACACCCACACAATATATTTCCCTCATCTTCTAATCAGTGAAAACAAATATCCTTGAAGCCATTAACATTTAGATCTTATATGCTACTTTGAGTTAAGATGTTTTATTTTATAATGTTTTATTTTAATCTGTATTTTGTGAAAAACAGATTAATTTTGTAGAAATGATATTGGTGCATTATAATAAGATTAGCCAGTCGTAATTCATCACAGTTAATTGAATATAGTGTGATTGATTTGCTATAAGCCATAAGATATCACATGCACTTAATCTTTTTTTGAAAGGTAACTTTAGATTCTAAAAATGATTTAGTACAGAATGCTGTAGAAAATATATCAATTAGATCAAAATTAAATAAAATTTTCTTCACCTGTTGTTGAAATTCTATTCATCCATTCATTTGTTTGTTTATTCATTCTTTCTTTTATCTATTCATTAATTCTTTCATTCATGATTCTATCCATTCATCCATCCATGCATTCATTCGTTCATTCATCCATTCATCCATTTTATTCATTCATTCACAATAAATGTCTATTCTCCCATTCATTATTAATCTGTCCAGTTGCTGATTTATCAATAATAATATTGTCTGTTTTGGTAATACTTGCCTTTGTCATTAAATCATGTTTGTAGGCTGCAAGAGATGGCAAAATAGAATTGGTAAGATTAAGACTTGAACAGATTGGAAAAGGGCATAAAAAGATCCACAAAAAAGATGCACATTGTACAACTGCTCTGCATTACGCTGTGCGGTACAATCATCTACAAGTTGTACAGTTATTGGTGGAATATGGTGCAGGTTAGTATGTTATTATTTATTGTAAGTAATTATTTTTTAATCATCTTAATTGTATTATATATACCGATATGTGCTATCTACAATGTCACAAAAGTTTGATAATGACATATATCTTTTGTAATTTTTATTTTGTATAACTTACAATTCAATAAGATTAATGTAGAAATCATATTCACCACAATAACATACTAATTGATTTTAAAATGAAAGTGACAGGAAGTATCATGATAATTTCAGTGACAACGTTTCAGTGTCGCTGACACCATCATCTGGTCTATAATTGAACTACCCTTATTTATTTTGCCATGCCTAAATATCCAAAGTGATTCAATAAAAGCAAAATTGTTCACTTAAACTAATCCTCAGAGACTTTGGACTTTTTGAATAACGGCAGTTCGTATTATATTTATTTAGACCTGATGCCAAAATGTTGTCACTGAAATTATGATTCTTCCTGTCATTTTTATTTCAAAATCAAGAATGTATCATCATTAAAGCATAGACTATTATTATTGTTATTATTTATTATTATTTTTATATTTATTGTTAGTGTGTAGCACTGTCCTTTACCCCACCCCAACCTAGTTTTGCCCATTCTCTCCTCAATGTTCTTGGAGGAATCACTCAACTCACAGTGATCCCAGTGATCATAGCAACTAGTGTATTGAAACCAGACATTTTGTCATTGATATCATTGATGATGATTGTTGTTATAATTTATTTTTGATGGTCAGTGATCAGCACTAAAATAATTAAATAACCATAACACTCTTCGCACTCGTCATCAGATCTTGAAGGCAAAGGAGAGGATGAGGCCACACCCTTACACTACGCCGCAAGGTACTGCCTCCCTGGTAAACAGCATAAGGGAGCATTCTCTCCTCGAATCAATCGAAAGTTCAACCATAAAGGCCTATCAATGCCTACAGCATCTGCAAGCACTAATAACATTGCTGATCTTGCTTTGCAAATGAAAAAAGATGAGCAAAAGGAAGAGTTAGGTGGTGGAAGTCTAAGCAAAGCATCAAGCAGTAACAAGCTATTTGGGAATTTTACTAAAAAGAGAGACTCAATAGGCAATCGTTTCTTCAAAGATCTTCCGATATTAGACAAAAAGAGCTCCCAGTCAAAGGACACCACAAATGTACCAAGTGCTTCTCAGAGTACCACAGGAAGTCCAAAAGAGACAATGATACAATATTTGTTGTCAAAGAAAGTTAATGTTAATGCAAGGGATAGTTATGGATCCACACCACTTCATTATGCCGTTGCTAAGGGGAACATTCCTGCTGTACAGGAACTTTTAAAACACCCAGGAGTTGATATCGAGGTGTGTGAGTTGTTGTAATAATTAGTTGGTCATTTTATTTTATTTGAATATTCATTCATTCAAGAATCCATTTCTCCATTCATTCATTTGTTCATTTTTTTATACATTTATTAATTCAACTTATATTAATTTACAAGTTCTGTTGTTTATGATTTCAAGGCTAAAGACAAGACCCAAATGACCCCACTGCATGTCGCTGCAAGTCATGGTTGGGTTACCATATCAAAACTTTTAATAGAAGCTAAAGCTAACATAAGAAGCCTTGATGAAGAACAAATGACGCCATTACACTTTGCTTGTATGGAAGGAAACCTCGAAATTGCAAAACTGCTTTTTGATGCTGGTAAGTTACTGATTAGACAGAGAAAAGACAAAGACAAGATTTTATTTCCGCACTTTTAGTAATACATTGTATACATTTAAAATAAAGAGCAATTGTAGGATTGAGCAGTGGCTCCTGAGAAATAGGGAAGCTGATGGAGCTAAAGTGGCGAGGACAGCAGATCTTTTGGGTTGATTGGAAAGTTTTAGTTATAATAAATGACAAAGCAATTATTGTAAAATAATATTATTTACATAAAGTCAAAATTATAAAGTATCATTAATCATAAAAGATATTAAATAGAATATAAAATGCAATGATAAAAGAGAAAGAAAACTAAAGAATGAAAAGAAAATGAAGATAAAAATAAATAATGTTTGTGTGTTTATAAATTTACATTTTATTGTGGAAACAGTGCATTCAAGATGAACACTGCATGTAGCTATATGATAAACATGTATATGCTTCAGGCTAGATTGAATAAATGATAAGTATAGATAAATAAATGGTTGACTAAAATTCATAAATGATAGAATAAATGAGTAAAAGAATGAAACAAAGATCAAAGCAAAGTTACTGTAGTACAAACACTTATTACATTGCATATATTTTTAATGTATCACTATGCTATAGGTGAACTGTCAGGAGGCTGGTCTACTGTATCTAAAATGGTAACAGATCAGGACAGAGAAGAAGAGACAGCATTACATCTTGCTGTAGAGGCAGGACATCCTGATGTGGCAAAACTCTGTCTAGATAAAGGTGCTAATGTCAATGCTGTTAAGGTCAGTGAACTAGCCATTAGACACTCTTATCCTGAGCTCAAATCAAGTACTGTGGCATAATCAACTAAGTCCAACATTTGATTTCTTTCTTTTTTCTTCAAATATATAGAAAAAGAAAAATGAAACAAATGATAATTACAATGATTGGTAAAAAATCATGTTTTAACACCGGAAACCCATAGAGGATAAAGTTGCCCGTAGGTCAGATAAATTTATAGATAACATCTTTTATCAAATCATGGATAATTTATTTAGTAACTCTAGAACAAAACAAAACAAAACACTTTATAACCTTACAGTATCTTTAATTACAGACCTGGCCACAAAACAGTAAATTCACACTGAGGCTGGAGTGTAGAAATCCATACATTAACATACATTACTCTTATGCCAATGTAAATCCATTGCTTTGTGGCCAGTCAAGCAAAATAATTCTGAGAATCTTCATAGAGAATCAGTCCTGATTTCCTAAGGTTTATTTCATAATGCTACATCCAAATTATATTTTGATTTTTGAATTTTTGAATTTATCGAAAATATGATGAATTATCTTAGGTCATAGAATAATAATATCAAATCATTATTATTATTGAAATTTTCCATTACATCTGCCTTATAGGTTAATTTGAGCACTCCTCTACATCTAGCAGCCACAGGTGGAGATTTGACTATCATATGTATGTTGTTGGAACATGACGCTAACATTGAAGCTAGAAATGCTCTTCAAGAAACTCCATTACACAGAGCAACTTTGTTTAACCGCACTGACGTTATGGAGCATCTCATTAAAAAGTATGAAATGAGCTTCTTCTTTTTGCACATATTATAATTAATAACCTGTTACTTTCTCGTTATTTTCATTTGTTTGTGTTTGTATGTTAATTAAAATTGTTTGTTTGTTTTGTTTGTCTGATTTTGTGTGTGTACATATGTGTGTGTTTATTCATGTTACATAGTGATAAAAAGTATGATTGGGGCTTGTTTCTGTTTGCATTGATTTATGTAACTTTTGGCTCCCGCTGTGAGTAGGCGATAGTTCGGTACTTAGATGTGTGCTTGTAAGTTGTGTTAAATACTAAATATGTATTGCTAACTGGTAAAGTAAAATGATCAAAAAGAGTAAATAAATGGCAAATGTTCAGAGAGTAGAAAATTGTATTGGCTAAGTTTTGAAAACCATTCTATTTCTTTTGTAGCGGTGCATGTATAGAGTCTCGGGACAAAGACAAAGAAACACCATTATCCATAGCAGCTGGCAAGAATCACATTGATGCGATGAAGCTCCTACTGAACCACAATGCTGATGTGGCAGCTAAAGACATAGATGATTGTACTCCATTGTTCAAAGCAGCTGAAGGAGGATCATTAGATGCTCTGGAGGTCAGTGGGGTGTTTAGTGTAAACCTCTCTTTTACAGTCACATGAAAAATGAAAACCAGACTGATATGATTTTTGTATTTGTTTTTTTGTTTTTTTTTTTTAATCTGGTTTAACTGAAATTCACATATTTGAAAAAACAGGTCTGGATATGATGCTATTTATCCATGTTTGGGTTTTCTTTGAAATCCAAAGAAAAACAGCTACAAAAACAACTAATAATTTAAAACCATGGTTTTGAATGGATTCTGGTTTACTGAGATTTTTGTCAATCAGTACCAAAATTTAGGAATTTATAAACTAAGGTTAATGTAATCTATCAAACTTGTGACTCTTTTGTTGATAAAAATGATAATTTTGTGTATTCATTCATTCATTCATTTATTTATAGTTTTGTTTGTCTGTCTGTTTGTTTCTTTGTTTGCAACATTGTTTTTGTTTTGTTTGCAACATTGTTTCTTTGTTTGCAACATTGTTTGTTGATTGATTTGTTTGTTTGTTTGTTTGTTTGTTTGTCAAATTCATTAATAATGCATAATCTAGAACTAAAAGAACAATGCAAAATCACTACCGTGAAGGCATCTGTAAATACTGATACAGAATCCATCCTGATTTGCATAAGGTTTAGCTTGAAGTATCTCGGCCAAATTACATCTAATTTCAAAATTTTAGTTTAGAATAGCAGCATTAATCTAGACATTTGATAAGTTATATACAATATCCGCATCCAATCTGTATAAGGTTTAAAACAGCTTGTTTGCAGCTCGCTGTTTTAAATCCTCATACAGATCTCGCACCCATATTGTATTATATTACTTAATAATTTACACAATATTTATTGATAGTAATATTTGTTTCTAGCTATTGATAAATCATCAAAAAGGCAAATCACTGGTCAAAGAAGGAGATAAAAATGGTAATACACCACTGCATTGTGCGGCAGAGAAGGGATATGTTCGTATAGTATTGGTAAGTCTAAATAAGAAGGCCCAATGAAAGATGGTTTGTGTGTTGTTGTTGTTTTTTTTTTAATTCTCTGTGAATAATTGAGCATATAGGAGATGTTTTAACTTGACAACTCATGTTGTTTTAGAAACTTCTTGGTCATGGGGCTTGCATTGACAGCAAGAATGATGAAGGAGCAACACCACTTCATCAAGCTGCCAAGTGTGGAAAAATGAGGTAAATCTATACAGAAGAGTAGTACATACAGACAGACAAATTACAAATAGACAAACAGTTAGACAGACAGACAAATAGACAGACAGATTACAAATAGACAGAGAGACAGATTACAAATAGAATGGACAGGCAGACAGGCAAATTACAAATAGAATAGACAGACAGACAAATTACACATAGACAGACAGACAGACAGACAGATTACAAATAGACAGACAGACAAACAGATTACAAATACACAGACAGACAGACAGACAGATTACAAATAGACAGACAGACAGACAGACCGATTACAAAGAGACACACAGACAGATTACAAACAAAGAGAGTCAAACAGACAGTCAGGTAGATGACAGTTTTTCAGTTTTTGATTTGCATCATAAGATCTCTTTCCATGTTTTCTTCATCAGGACTGTGTGTGCTTTGCTAAATCGTGATCCATCCATAATTAACGATGAAGATGATGCATCTAATACACCACTACACATAGCAGCATTACGAGGGCATTCAGTAGTGGTCAAGGAACTACTAGACAGGGGTGCTGCAATAGATGCAAGGTAGGTACCCAGGGGGAGAGGGGTGGGGAAATGGTTTAACGATGAAGATGATGCATCAAATACTCCACTACACATAGCAGCATTACGAGGGAATTCAGTAGTGGTCAAGGAACTACTAGACAGGGGTGCTGCAATAGATGCAAGGTAAGCACCCAGGGGGAGAGGAGTTAGTAGATGGTTTGAACTATTAAACAGAGGTGCTGCAATAGATGCAAGAGGTACCCAGAGGAGAGGGGTGGGAAAATGGTTTGAACTAGTAGACAGGAGTGCAGCTCAGGAGTGCTGCAATAGATGTAAGACCCAGGGGGAGAGGGGTGGGAAAATGGTTTGAACTTTTAGACAGAGGTGCTGCAATAGATGTAAGATCCAGGGGGAGAGGGGTGGGAAAATGGTTTGAACTAGTAGACTGGAGAGCTGCAATAGATGTAAGACCCAGGGGGAGAGGGGGTGGGAAAATGGTTTGAACTATTAGACAGAGGTGCTGCAATAGATGCAAGAGGTATCCAGGGGTAGAGGCGTGGGAAAATGGTTTGAACTACTAGACAGAGGTGCTACAATAGATGTAAAACCCAGGGGGAGAGGGGTGGGAAAATGGTTTGAACTACTAGACAGGGGTGCTGCAATAGATGCAAGGTAGGTGGCACCTATAAGGAGAGGGACGGGGAAACGTTTTGATTATTACATGTACCTTGGGAAAAAGGGATATCATTGATGTGTTGATAAACAGGGTTCAAGTAGGTATTGACAGTTTTTGTCCTGTTCATGGAGGGAGAAGCCTCTAGTTGTTTTTAAAATTTTATTGCTCGTTGATGTTAATTAATCAGTTTTCATGACACAATTTCCAATATTTTTCATGTGACAGAAATGCTACCCTGTGGACACCTCTAGACTGTGCAGCAGCACGTGGCTGGGTAGAGACGGCTAAAATATTGTTACAAGAAGACTGTCCTGTGGATCCAACTGACAAAGCTAAGGTAATGCTGATCTATTAATGCAAACACAAACTTGATCGATGCCACTTGATAGCTACAACTTAGTATTAATTAATTCATCTATCCATCCATCCATTTGTTCACCCATCCATTTCATTCATTCATTCATTCTTCCATCCATCCATCCAATCATTCATTCATCCATTCATTCAATCCATTCATTCATTCAATCCATTCATCCATCCATTCATCCATCCATCCATCCATTCATTCATTCATTTATTCACTCATCCATTCATTCATCCATTCTACCATTCATTCACTCATCCATCCATTCATTCATTCATTTATTCACTCATCCGTTCATCCATTCATTCAATCATCCATTCATTCACTCAGCCATTTATTCATTCATTCATTTAACCATTTTCCATCTATTCATGCAAACATTTATTCACTAATTTATTTATTCGTTCGGGATTCATTACATAAATTCGTCAATCCATCCATTCATCCAATAATTTCCATCCATTTGCTCCTTTTGTTACCTAGACAACACCATTGCACCTGGCATCCCGTGAAGGTCACGTGCTAATGGTGGAATTGCTGCTGTCCAAGAAAGCCAACATAACGCTGAAAGACAGCTCTGGTAAAAACTGTCTGGATATGGCCATCGAAAACAATCATAAGTACGTAGCTTTATAAATAGTAATAATCAATAGAGTGCAAACACTAAAGGTGTGCAACAATTGTCACTATTTAGTAGTAAATAGCACTAGTTAAACAAAAGAGAACAATAGAATTAGCATAAAATAGCACTATTTAGTGGTATTTATGTTGCACACTTGTGTAATGCATATTCCGTATTTATATGCTCATATGCGCCAAGTATAATAGTTGTATAAAATATATTTGTAATTTGGACACCTTAAAGCTTTAATGGTGAAACTGACGTTTCAGACGTTAGTCCTTCATAGGAGTATTATGAGATTTGTTTTTAAATAGTTGAATAAAAACGAATGACAAAATATAGTGTTACAGAAACTAGTTTAACGTCATTCATGCACTTTTTTACAATTTCCGATTGAGTACTGTCATCAAGCTCAAAACGCTAGGAAGCAGCATGGCCGAGTGGTCATAGCGATGGTCTGGCAATCCAGCGGCCCTAGGTTCGATCCCCACTCTGGCTACAGGAATTATATTGGTCTTGGTTCCGATTTGGTCAAAATATAATTTATTCTAGCCAGTTGGGATTCTTAACAAAGTTACATTTGAATTTATTAGTATTCAGTTTCTGGTTTGTCTCCCCAATTAGCTAAACAGCTAAAATACATAGAGACTTAATAAAGTGGTTTATTGTTCTTATTAAAACTGTACTTGGAGTACATATTGAAGTTAACTTTCCACTACATGTTTTCAGGGAGGTTGTTGTCACCATCATCAATCACGAAGACTGGAGGAAAGCGATGAGAAATCGTTTTTACAGCGACCCCAAAACTGTTACCTCACCAATGAGAAAACTGATCAAGAAACTACCTGGTAGGCTATTTGGAATACACATTGTAGTACTTACAAAGATAGACACATTTTACGTATTGAAGCATTGTTCAGTACCTCACTAAGATATTTTTTAAACTTGGTGAATCATGCTACGTCCACACTAACCCGGATAAATTTGAAAACGCAACTTTATTTATCCGGTTTGGCCTTCCGTACTCACTAAAACGCATGAATCCGAAAGAATTTTATGCTAATCAATTCCCTTGTTTTAACGAGCAATTTTTTTCATTGTATCGGAACAAAAGTTGCGTTTTCAAATTTATTCGTTATAGTGTAGCCAGGGTCTCAATTTAAGGTGGCTCGACACAGTTTCGGAAAGCTACAACTAGGCTCTGCAAAATTACAAATAGATTCTGAAATCGTTCAACTTGACAATGTTCCTCTATCTATATTGAAACAATTTTTTCATGAAAGTTTACCCTAATAAGTGAAGTTTAAAATGATGGGTATTTTGGGCAGATTCTCATTAATATTCATGAGTTATGGAGAATTCCTGAAAAACGGATTTCGAGTTTTATCTCCGAAATTCGCCCATAAATTTTTGTCAAACTTTCATATGTCACAATATGAGTAATTTCCGAACTGGCAACGGAGTTTCAAGAATTTAAATCTGGGAATTTTTGAGAAATTATGCTTCAAAGTTTGTTTTGGTTTTTCGGACTCCGTTCAATGTACAACAAAAAATGAGGCGTAGAAAAATAACGGTTTATGTAATCATTTAAAGTTTTTACACAAACATTGACCCATGTCTCAGGTTTATTGTAAGCAAATTTGAAAGCGTTAGCTTAAAAAGTCTTTAAACTACGGCCCTACGGCTACAAAGTATGTTTTATGACAACATTTGTAAATCCAACATTTTTAGTAAAATCCGCATTTCTCAAAAATTGGTCCATAGATTTTTATAAAACTTTGTCAAGTTCGAATTCAACCTATTCACAACAAAATACATTCCTTTTCATCTGAGTGAGGACTTTCTAAGTAGCGAAAAATCAAGGATAAATACTGATAATTCAACGGACTTGGCTTTTGTCCCGCACATGTCCCGAGCTGAGTAAAATCTTAATAAATTTGCATAATGTCATGGTCACGCAGTCGTTGTCTGCAGCGAATCGCATCCAAGCAGCTTTTTTTATTTACAAAAAGTGCGTAAAAGCTAATCTATTCCGTCAAAAAAGGAAATAAAGATAAAGGAAAATGAAGAATAATTCATTCTTATCCAGTTTTTTTCTTAATTTTGCAAGTAAAATCATCCTCATTTTTTCTTTCACTGCCGCTCGTCGCCCATGTGTTATTTTGTTTGCGGTCTTATTAGAGTGCAAAATTTTTGTCATTACGACGGTGAACAAACTGTGGTTCCACAAAATTTGAAACACAACGACAACAACCAAGCTTGAATTTATTTATCATTTATTAGCAAAATTCAAGCGTGCGAATGCGATTCGCTGCAGACAGCGACTGCGTGACCGTGACATTATGTAAATTTATTAAGATTTTACTCAGCTCGGGACATGTGCGGGACATAAGCGAATCCGTTGAGTTATCAGTATTTATCCTTGATTTTTCGCTACCTAGAAAGTCCTCACTCAGATGAAAAGGAATGTATTTTGTTGTGAATAGGTTGAATTCGAACTTGAGAAAGTTTTATAAAAATCTATGGACCAGTTTTGGAGAAACGCGGACTTTACTAAAAATGTTGGATTTACAAATGTTTTCGTAAAATATACTTTTTAGCCGTGAGCCGTAGTTTAAAGACTATTTAAGCTAACGATTTCAAATTTGCTTACAATAAACCTGAGACATGGGTCAATGTTTGTGTAAAAACTTTAAATGATTACATAAACCGTTATTTTTCTACGCCTCATTTTTTGTTGTATATTGAACGGAGTCTGAAAAACCAAAACAAACTTTGAAGCATAATTTCTCAAAAATTCCCAGATTTAGATTCTTGAAACTCCGTTGCCAGTTTGGAAATTACTCATATTGTGACATATGAAAGTTTGACAAAAATCTATGGGAGAATTTCGGAGATAAAACTCGAAACCCGTTTTTCAGGAATTCCCCATAACTCATGAATATTAATGAGAATCTGCCCAAAATACTCATCATTTTAAACTTCACTTATCAGGTAAACTTTCATGAAAAAATTGTTTCAATATAGATAGAGGAACATTGTCAAGTTGAACGATTTCATAATCTATTTGTAATTTTGCAGAGCCTAGTTGTAGCTTTCCGAAACTGTGTCGAGCCACCTTAAAGGCCGGTACATACGAAGGAGCTTGCTCCTGCAACACGCTCCCGCAACATGCTCCCGTAGCAAAGCTCTCTCGTGTGTACCATCGATTTCACGCGAAAAAAAGTTTTTAATATTCTCAACACATCAGCCTTCGATCCGAAAAATCCGTCTTTATTATCACGTGAAACACGAAAGCATACTGTTGTACTATTTAAATATGTACGTTTGATATGCGTGACATTTCTACCAATGTTTAGTAAGTCAGATTTTGCATTTATTTGAATCGTATGTTCTGATTGGCTAAGCACTGGGATATATATATAACACAGTCTTTTTTTAAATGTACAGATTTTTAAAAAAGTTAAAGTACAGTTGGCTATAGCACAGGCAGCCCAGACAATCTCCTTGTAGATTGACAACTACGATAACTGACTACCATCTTTGATTCACAATATTTGAGATAAAGCATCTTTGTTTTTATAAGAAATTTGTCCTTTAACAGAGGTTGCAGGCTTGGTGTTCAATAAATGTGTGACGTCAAATGGCCACCCCGTAGATAACACTGACTACGCCATCACTCTCGACTATGAGTTTCTTGATGACATCAATCTCGACTGGTCTACGAACAGTTCCGAGTCCCAGGACCACGATGATCACGGCCTCGATGCCGTCGTTGAGAAGATTAAGTCAGCTTTGCCTGAGAATGCCAATAAACAAACACAAATTAAAGCTAACCATCCTTTGATGTTAATGGTAAGTGTGGCTTCCTTTGGTTTGCTTGTTTGATTGTTTGTTTGTCTGTTGTTGTTTTTTTTTTTTTTTGTTGTTGTTGTTGTTTTTTTGTTTGTTTGTTTCTCCGTTTGTTTGTTTGTGTTTTTGTTTGTTTGTTGTCGTTAAGTGGGGCTCCATCCATCATCATCTGTGTTCGTTGATGCAATGTTGGTCTGATATCAAAAAGTAAGGAAGTGGAAGTGTCGCACATCGAAAAGATTTTTGTTGGTTGGAATTCATATGTATTACACGCTCCTCTTTAAGATGTTGGTGATCGTCACATATCAAACAATTACTGTCGTTCGTTGGGGTTCCTGTGTAATTTTCATTTTTTGGGGGTTTCCTGTCCTTCTAAAAAAATATAATTCAAAATGGCTGCCAGTTTGGTAAAGTTGTAAAGTTGTAAAGTTTCCTCGAACTATGGCCGTAGATAGTAGAAAATCACCAAAATAGAATCCATAGTTACTTCCAAATAAACTAAGATTACCAAATATGGTTGTGGGTGCAAAAGACAGTTTTTCAGATCATTGTTATAACCACAAATATCATCATTGTCATCAACACCATCATCATCATCATCATTACATTGTGTAGCATCATCAATGTCATCAACACCATCATCATTACATTGTGTAGCATCATCAATATCATCATCACCATTATCATCATTACATTGTGTAGCATCATCAATATCATCATCACCATTATCATCATTACATTGTGTAGCATCATCAATATCATCATCACCATTATCATCATTACATTGTGTAGCATCATCAATGTCATCAACACCATCATCATTACATTGTGTAGCATCATCAATATCATCATCACCATTATCATCATTACATTGTGTAGCATCATCAATATCATCATCACCATTATCATCATTACATTGTGTAGCATCATCAATATCATCATCACCATTATCATCATTACATTGTGTAGCATCATCAATATCATCATCACCATTATCATCATTACATTGTGTAGCATCATCAATATCATCATCACCATCATCATCATCATTACATTGTGTAGCATCATCAATATCATCATCACCCATCATCATCGTTACATTGTGTAGCATCATCAATATCATCATCACCATCATCATCGTTACATTGTGTAGCATCATCAATATCATCATCACCATTATCATCATTACATTGTGTAGCATCATCAATATCATCATCACCATTATCATCATTACATTGTGTAGCATCATCAATATCATCATCACCATCATCATCATCATTACATTGTGTAGCATCATCAATATCATCATCACCCATCATCATCGTTACATTGTGTAGCATCATCAATATCATCATCACCATCATCATCGTTACATTGTGTAGCATCATCAATATCATCATCACCATCATCATAATTGTTATTATCATCATCGATATAATCATCGGTGCGTCCTTATCATTGTTATAATCATCATTACTTTAATATTTATGATTCTCCATGGCTCGTCGCTTCTCTTTCAGGTCAATAAAGAAAGAGTAAAACTACTAAGCCACCCTCTTGTAACCTATCTACTTCGATACAAATGGCAAAAGTTTGGACGTTCAGTCTACTATAGCAAGTTTGTAATGTACACAGTCTTCCTCTTCTTCCTTACCGGGTATGCCCTGGTCACGACTAAAACAGTGCCTAATATAGTATGCACCAATCAAACGATTTGTGACTGTCAGATTAGATTTGGACCTATCAAAACAGGAAGTGACGTATTATGGAGATCTATTGGGAGACCTGTTGTCATGGTTACGGCGGGCTTTAGTGTTTTCATAGAGGTAAGTATGTAAGAAGCATCGGTCGTCCTCTTTCATAAGGATGGCATGTGTGCAATGTGATGTGACGCAATGCGGTGCGATGTGGTGTGATGTGATGTGGTCAAATGTGATGCGATGCGATGTGATATGATGTGGTGTAATGTGGTGATATGTGAAGCGATGCAATGTGATGTGATATGATGTGATGTGCTGTGATGTGATGTTATGCGATGTTATGTTATGTGTGTGATGTGATGCGATGTGATTTGTGGGAAAAATTCCATTGTTCGAGAAGAATTCATTGAAAATACCGCACGTGTCTACTGAGTAGTGCTAAATACCACGAGTGCGTAACACAAGTAGCATTATGGTTCATTTCTGATCTAGTGTTATTCAACGTGATGGTTCTGTCCTAACTTAACCAAATTTTATCCCATCCCATCCAATCGCATCCTATTTTTTTACTTGCAATATCATTCTCACATCAGTCATCTTTGTCTTGTAGATTTTACAATACTGTTATATATGGAGATTGCTTCTTCAGTGGCATCGCATTATAGAGATATCTGCTTATATAGTATCGTTAATATTTGTTATTGATGAAACTAGAATAGACGGCACAACGTTTAAACACCCCATTGGTACAAGGTGAGTAGTTATTTAAACCTTTTAAGAACAGACCTTCTCAAAATGATGGAGGTGGAAGATTAGAGAGGTTAAGTTGTGACGAATACGAATTTGTCTGACAAATTATAAAATACTTTAATATTTGTTCCATGCAGGGTTCATATTCAATGTTGAAGTGAAAATATATCATAAAAGTGGTCTTTTTTATATAAATTTTGTGTCTCAAAATATTTGCATGATTTGATTTCCTTGGTCTATGTGTATTTGCACCTGTATTCGTCGTCAAACTTAACCTCTTTAGAATATTGAACCAGAGCACACTGAAGCGAGGGGGGACAAGTCGCTGTAAATTGTCGCCTAGTATGTACCGACCTTTAAACCAACGTTACCTAATAACGCATTTTCCATATAATGTTCATTTTATGCGATGTTTACAGTAAGAACAAAACAAAGAAAAACAAATGACTAAATAATTATAATGATAAAAGCAAAGATACTATTTGTAGGCAAGTCTAAATAAATACGTTTTTTTTTTTTAATTTTTCAAATGTGCTAATGTTTCTTACCTACTATTATCTCCTTTAAGATGTTTTGCTTGGCACTGGCATAACAGCCTAGGAGCTGCTGCGGTGTATTTGTCATGGACAAGTCTGGTGCTTTTCATGAGGAAATTCCCAAAGCTAGGCATCTATGTGGTCATGTTTACACACATCTTCAAAACGTTTGCTCGTTTTTTCTTGGTATTTTTTCTATTCATCGTAGGATTTGGCCTTGGATTCCATATTCTGATTTACAATCAGGTAATCAAAATCAGTGAGTTCAGTGAAAGCCATTGGTAACAATCATATCTTGAAAAATGAAGCGAATGTCATTGCATTCAGTTCTTTACAAACTATTCGCCTGGGTTGCATTGCATTGCAACTCGACTACTGATTCACTAATCGATCAAAGCGTCAGCCCAACGACACAAGCAAAAGCATAATAACATACGAAAAACATCTAAAATGTTTTTTTTTTGTATAATTGTGGACTGCCTCATAAGAAAGTCATGCCAAATATGGTCATGAAATCACTCGCCCGTGCGTTTCCAGCCAACAGGGAACGGGACAAACGTTTGTGAACAAACGTAGTATTGTAAATCAGATTTCAAACACTTGATTTTTTTTTTCTTTTTTCAGCATCCGTTTTCTACACCAGGTCGGTCGATGCTTAAAATTACTATGGGTATGCTAGGAGAGTTTGAATACGACACTGTTTATAATGACAATGAAGTCCCTGGTATTGCCTGGCCTTTGTATGTCTTCTTTTTGATCATAAACTGTATAATTCTCATGAATCTACTGGTAAGTAATAGCCCATACAGGGGCCGGTTGTTCAAAGCTCGATTAGTGCTAATCCAGGGTTAACTCTATAGGTTTTCTTAATAGTTAACCCAGGATTAGTGCTAATTGGGCTTTGAACAACCCAGCCCTGAAGCATATCCGTCTCTATACCATAATAGTTTTTAAAATCCTTTCATATATACAAATTTTTCATTCTCTCGAGAATACAGGAACAATAGTCATAACTAGTGAACAAAAGCAATGTGAAAAGCATGCTGGTCTAGAGCCGGGGGTAAAATATCATCACGTTTCAAGTTGATTACGTTGTATTTCCATACTTGATTCACTCGCCGAGTGCGTAGTTAACCTCTAAATGTGTAACTCAATTGATAGGTCGGTCTTGCTGTAGTTGAGTCACTATATGTAGCTCATATTGTACATTAATTCACTCACTGAATTGGTAGTTAACCTCTAAATATGTAACTCAATTGATAGGTCGGTCTTGCTGTAGTTGAGTCACTATATGTAGCTCATATTGTACATTAATTCACTCACTGAATTGGTAGTTAACCTCTAAATATGTAACTCAATTGATAGGTCGGTCTTGCTGTGGTTGAGTCACTATATGTAGCTCATATTGTACATTAATTCACTCACTGAATTGGTAGTTAACCTCTAAATATGTAACTCAATTGATAGGTCGGTCTTGCTGTAGTTGAGTCACTATATGTAGCTCATATTGTACATTAATTCACTCACTGAATTGGTAGTTAACCTCTAAATATGTAACTCAATTGATAGGTCGGTCTTGCTGTAGTTGAGTCACTATATGTAGCTCATATTGTACATTAATTCACTCACTGAATTGGTAGTTAACCTCTAAATATGTAACTCAATTGATAGGTCGGTCTTGCTGTAGTTGAGTCACTATATGTAGCTCATATTGTACATTAATTCACTCACTGAATTGGTAGTTAACCTCTAAATATGTAACTCAATTGATAGGTCGGTCTTGCTGTAGTTGAGTCACTATATGTAGCTCATATTGTACATTAATTCACTCACTGAATTGGTAGTTAACCTCTAAATATGTAACTCAATTGATAGGTCGGTCTTGCCGTTGATGATATCAAAGGAGTACAGGAAAAAGCTGCTCTCAGACGACTAGCCATGCAAGTATGTGTTCCTATGGTCACTCTATAAGAACCTGGTTTAAAGAACCTGTTATACTAAAATCCTCATTTCAAACTCCCTGATTGGATTCGTACGGTACTGAAGCCACTGACAACTCGTTTAACCGGACGAGATCTCATATTTACGGAAGAGATCTTGTGCCAGTTGTACAAAGCCTGAATAAAGTTATCCACTGGATAAAAGTTATCCATTCATAGAATTTGTTTGAAATTTATCCGCTGGATACTGATTTATCGTAATAATACACTTTATTTAAAGAGGGTAGCTAGAATTACATTGCGTTATTTTCATACAGGCTCTAAAAACATTGCCCGTGTAAACGGGCTTTTGATGGTCAATCGAATTTTCATCTTTTATCGTTCTAGGTTGATTTAGTTCTTGATGTGGAGAAAGCTTTACCAGCAATGCTTCGACGACGTTTAGCGATAGAAAAAGAAATAGTTTTTCCCAATAAGATGAAATATTGTAATATCTGGTCGTTCTGGGACACAAGAATAACCAGCCCAGCAAGAATCATTAACGAAGCAATGAATCCTGAAAAGGTTTGTGGGAAATGATAAACGCTCATTGACACTTGCCGTACGTTGGGGATCATTCGTCGTGCTATCGCTCTTGGGAAGAGCTCTGTAACAATTTTTGTTTGTCATTGTTTGTTTTCCATTTTTTAATTGCTTATTTATTTGTTCTGTCGTCATATTTGTATTTTTGTTTGTTTGTGATTGTTTGTATATGTTTGTTTTTGTTTGTCGGTTTGTTTATTTTTGTGATTGCCATTGGTTTTATTTGTGTGTTTTGTTTCGTTGCTGTTGTTTATTTTGATCTTTCGTCTTGGTGAGAGTAGTCTTGTGAAAGAGTATTTGTGTGATCTTACGTTTCCACGACATCCCCGGAAGCCATCTTAATTATAGTCTTCCTCAAGACTATTTTTACCCGGACGGTCAGTCTACTCCATAATTAACATTTCTGTATCCATACAGACACCCATAGAGAAACTTCAGCGGCAACAAGATCAGCTGAAAGATGAAGTAACTAACTTGAATCTCAAACTCAAGTCAGTTCTACAACACACCACACAACTAGAGATAATGATGAAGGCAATGATGAAACATCATGGTGTCTCAATGGAGGAAGAACAGAAGGGAGAGGACGATGAGTAGATAGAGCCGTTTCCTGAATATATAGAACGACCTTAGTTCGAACGTGGCTATTCTCCAGTTTCGATTTTTTTTTTTTTTTTTTTTTGTTTAATTCCATTGTTATTATTTTTTTATATAGCCTTAGCATCAACGGCGTGTAATGTATTATTTTGTTGATTAACAGTTTGTGGAAATGAGTGGAGTCGCTGTGAAAAAGACGCTAAAAATCTGACCGGCTTCATTTTTGAATTTTTTGATTGAGAGCTTGAACACAAGGAAAGTCAGCCCACTAAAGTGGACTGGCTCACTCCATATAAACAGCCCCTAAATATTTTACGCACGCTCGAGGCTAAGGCTATGCAAAGAAGGAATTGGAAACGGGGCTCACTCCATATAAACAGCCCCTAAATATTTTACGAACGCTCGAGGCTAAGGCTATACAAAAAAAAATTGAAAACGGGGATATTGTATCTCAATCACAGGCGCGTTTTGTGTCGTCAAGCGTCATGCAATCTCTTCCAAAGTTGTGTGAGATGGCGTAACGCGCGACGTTGCAAACGAGTCTGCGGTGGATGAGAAGTTGTGTTGGTTTTAAATGGACCTAGTTGATAAGGTGTTTTTCACAAGCGTCGAATACAATTCAAACAAAACCTTGATGTTATTAAATGTGAAGCATGTGAAAGTCGACTGAGGTCTAGTTTATAAGGCATATTTTTACTAATCTTCAGGGGTTCGAGTCCCTGAAGAACAGGCTGATCAGAACCGCAATGAAATAAACGGCAAAGCGTGATCGATGATCATTGTTATTTTAAGATGTAACTGTGGAGGATAAAGTGAAACGATCGCTGGTTTTGCCATCACTAATTACATCAGGGAAATAGTATAAATTCTGGAATAAAAAGTTTGAATCTTTGCATGCATCACAGCCATTTTCGTTGACGTGCGACACTTGAAGGTAAAGTCTCATCTAGAACCAAGCATGATTGTGTAGTTAAAAAGCTGACAAAGTGTTCACTGTGAAACAAACGTTAAACTTCGACGGTCGCACTTCAACGAAAGTGGTTGTAAACGAATAACAGTTAAATTTGTATTATTTATGTTAATTTATTATAATATTTTATGGAGTAATGAAATGCTGAATTTTTGTACTTGTAAAAAATATTTTCTCGATGAAACTCAAATAATTCTGACATTAAACTGGTTGTAAATATTGAACTGTTATTGTAAATTGTTGTTTGATTAATGGAAACGATTTGTAATCAATTTGCGTTATGGTGCGGTCAGACTCTGTGCGTTCACAAAATAGTAGATCGTTTTCGTATGTGTGGGAAACAGCAGAGTTCGAACACTAAATGTACGTGTGCAACAGTTGTCGCTATTTCATAGTAAATAGCACTAATTGAACAAAAGAAATTTAGAATTAGCATAAAATAGCACTATTTAGTGGTATTTATGTCGCACTCTTTTAGTGCGTGCACTCTACCGTATCACCGTATCGTAGCCGTAGTTTCTAAGAAAACATTTCAATATCACGCCACCGTATCGTTGCGGTATCGTATTTGTAACGTCCTACTCATTTTTACTCGTGCCCAGGCCCTTAGGCCGAGGGCACGAGTATAGTTCTGCAGACAGTTTTTTTTTTTTTTCGCTGTTAGAAATTTTGGCAAGTTCAGACATGTTCCATCAGGTCTGACCGAATTATATTAACTCACAAAGAAAGAAATTCTAATGCGCCAGGATTCGAACCTGTGCCCTTAGCATCATTGTTACTTCGTCTTAGCCGACTTTGCCATCGTGCCAAATACGTTGTTTACAAAACCCATTAGGCTATATATACGTAGTTGGGTTCAAGTCTCCGAACGGCCAATCTTTTTTTTTTTTTTTCACTTTTTTTTTTGTTCTCAAGTAATCTTTCTTTTGCAATTTTATCAGTTATTTTTTAATAAACAATTTTTTAAATAATTAAAACGAATGCTTCCATGTCGCATCAAAACAGCTAAAAAAATAATTAAAACCAATGCTTCCATGTCGCATCAAAACAGCTAAATAAAACTTAATTTAAGGAAATTGGAATTGTTAAGAAGAATTATTAGAAGTGAACAAGATCAAAAAGTAGCAAGAAATTCATTGCGAAAGTGAGAATTTTCGAGCTTGTAGACGTATACATATCGAAGTTCGCTCACTCGACTTGAAGAACGATTGTTTAGCGATGTGTATTAACAAAAGCGAAAAAAGACAAATATTTCAAAAGGATCTTTTGGTATCTTACCCAAAGGAGACTATTTGGTCACTTTTCAAGTCTAAAAGGATCTCTTTTTTGGCTGAACTTTGCGAAATTGAGAGAAACATAACATTAAAGGGCAAACAACGAATAATGTCCACTCGCTATGGTCCACTCTTCAACTGATTGGAAAATCTGCCGAATTTTGAAAGAAAAAGCGAAAATGTGCAGTATTTTTTCGTGAAAAATTGAAGTAAAGTGCAATTTATTGAAATCTTGTTTATTGAGCTTTTATGCTGATGTAGTTTTTGTGTAATTCTTGTTGATTTTGGAGTATTTTTTGCCGTTAAAAAAGAGGTGGTATGGATGATAGTTTCCTGCCTTCTAGTTGCTGCGAGCGAAGCGAGTAGATTGCTTGGGCTGCCTGTGGTATTATAAGAGCTTAAAGGCAAGTTCGAGATGTCGCAAAGAAACCGTATTGCATATTTTGTGTCGTTTTGTTTCTTGTTTTTTGTTTTGTTTTGTTTTCGGTTTTTAAGAACCTCCGTTCTTGGGCACGAGTAAACCCTGAATTCAGGGTCTAGTTTGAAAATGTGATTGTGTTTTTGATCTAGAATATAATAACTTTTTCTAAAATTAGTTCGGTGTTTTAGTTTATATGTTTCTTCTCTTTTTTAATGCATATTAAACAGATCAAACTTCTTTTTTAATACAGAGGACATATTCTAACAACATAAAGATCCAAAACTGGTATTTTGATCTTAATCATGGGAAGGACACGTCTTAGCGTGCTGCGCAATTTCTTTCCCAAACTCCTCTGGGGGAACTGAAGTAACAGGACAACTGGACTGGAAACAACTAGGCTTTGCTCTGTAAAATATCTTTCTTGCTTGGCAGAGATTTCTCAAAAGAAACCTCTCCAATAAGGATGTGTTTTGCAACGTTCGAAAGTGTGGAGGAATAAATTATCTCGCATACTGTGTTTTTCTCTTAATCTTTCTCAGTTTTATTACAACACACCGAACGCGTTTATAAATTACTACTTAACTCGCATATCGGTTATTAACCGGTTTCAAACCGGTATGTGAGTTAATTTATTTCAAAAAGTTGAGGCTAACAATAAAACGTGCGCATATACGCCACACCTTTTCGCGCCAAAATTTCAGCCAAGCAGGATACAAAATATACTCGCTTTGTATTCTGCATTTTTTCTACATTTCTTCCAAACATCCAAAGCGACGAGTTTTTTCGCAGTAGTGTTTGTAAAGTAGAGAATTCTTTTTAAAATCATTCCCCAAGTTATTGTATTTATTGTGATTTCGCTGGACCTTTCAGACCGTAGGCTCAACTCCCAGAAGAGTCACGCCGCTAAGAATAAAATGTACATTTGCATAGGGATATATAAAGTTTTAATATGTCAAATGTAACCTAAACGTTTTCCCACTAATTAATGTGAACATAAGATTTGTTTACTAACGTTACTGATTTTACAATGAAGATAACGTGAGGAATCATACTAGATCTTCACCGCATTCGCTTGACTGGCCACAAAACAATATTCACACTGAGGCTGGAGTGTATTAGTCCATACATTCTCTGTATTTCTTACACTGAAGCCTCGAAGTAAATCTATTGTTTCATGGCTAGTCAAGCAAATGTGGGGAAGGTCTATTTAAAAAAAACGTCTGTGACACTATAACCAGGTTTAACTTAATTAATATATTTTAAAAATTATTTAAAATTGTTATTTAATAAGTATTTAAACTTTTATAATGGTAAACGAAACATCAAACGCTTTCTATATATAATAAAGATTGGACAAATTCCTTGTTTTTTTCCGGAGTGTAAACCAACTTTGTTTTATTTTAATTCTCTGGGCAAAGCCGCATTTGAGTTATATTTCGGCTAATAATCTTAACTCTTGAACTTGAATTTTTAACGTACCTTTTTAGTCAGTGTCAATCAGACTTGGAAAACCTACTTTACTTCACTATTGTCGACTTGCATATCGTGAAAGTCTGGAGAGAATTTCTCCTTATGTTATAGTCAAAAAATATTCATTGATTTAGAAGTTCACATCATGCTTTAAATAATCCCAAAGTGTGATGTTGATTAGGTGAAACTGCAATGAGATACAATGGTCCTAAATATGGCAAAAATTTAGAAATGTAGGACAAACCGGTCAAAATGTCCTGATTTCATACTACTTTTTATGTTTGTATCTTTTTGAAGTTGCACTCAATTAACTACGAAATTTGGGATTTTTAAGGACTTGATGTCAAACCATTGACTCTTTTGCTGACCACTACACAAAGCAAAAAAAAAAGCCCCGGGATCTCACGGTATGAAAGCTGGCATTGCTGATATTTCTACCAACCATTAGCCTCCTCCACAGGCTACTCCTTTCTTTATTTGGGCTTTCTATGGCATTTTTGTACCGTTTGGGTTTGCTGTGGACGCGATGGAGAGAGACTAGATTCCAGTAGCTCTCAGTCAGTTTTTCTAGATGCAGGGAACCCAAAGGACATACATGCGGAGTAGGCTAGCCAACAATTTGTCCCTGACGTCATTAGTCATGTTAAAAAAATGATCGCTTCAATCTTCAGACTATGACGTTATGAACGGTCACATTTTTTTAACTCATGAACTTTGCGATGCAAATTAAATCCACTAGTTTATGTGATAGGTTGAAAGATTGCAAACGATTTATACGGTCACTAAACACTATACATCTACAATTAATAGATTATCTAACACTATAAACCGTTAACTTCCATCCACTACAATGAATAATGATAATTGTTTCATAATCAAAGCTTCCCTTTATCTCCCTTTTCGCGCGGAGTATAGTGTTTTTCTATATGTACATAAGTTTGTTCTTGGATCACGTAACTGTTTAATTTGCTTTTGATTTGCAGTTTCGGCAAGTGTTTTCTATAAGTACATAATTTTGTTCTTAGATCACGTAACTGTTTAATTTGCTTTTGATTTTCAGTTCGGCGAGTTTTGGATGTTATCGCCTTACATCTTCTGCTCCATTGTACTTTCTCATTTATCTTCTGCATCAAATGTATTGTATGTCTTGTTTTCTTCTCTTACACTCAATGCCAATTTAGAGCGGTCCCCATTTTGATCGTCGAGAGATTCAATGGTCTCATTCGACTTTTCATTGATATTTTCCTGGGTGCTTTTTTCGAAAGCTTTGGACAAGAAGAATTCTTTTAGCTGATAACGGAGAGAAGCCAAGACCATTAGAAGTAAAACCATGGACACGGTTTTAGCTTCGTGACACGGCTCAGCGGAGTTGGTTGTTGGTTTAACTTGGGTAGATAGCAGCCAAGCTAAAAGCGAAGTATTGTAGTATCTGTTGTTCTGAAGCTCTTCGTCGGTACAAGTTGGAATGGATACTAAAGTGTAAGTAGCGGCCATAGTTGCTAACACAAATAGCACGAAGTGTTCGAGGGCGTAAACTAATAAAATCGCTCTGTACTTAAAACGTCGGTACGTATAATTTTCACCGTGAGACTTTGGGAAGTATACAAAGAGCTACCGAAGAAAAATGTTCTAACATGAAACAAACATATAGTATTATAGTTTTTGCCTCTCTCTTACGTACTTCGAAAATGGTTCTAGCATCATAGGCCAGGACAGCTAAAAGAGTGCAAACAAGTTCCACCACGTACTTTTCAAGAAAAAGGCTGAAAAGTAATTTGCATTTAAAGTCCTCTCTTCTAAGGCGGCAAATCAGAAATATAGTTGTTAAAGTAACAATGATTAGCCATGCAATTGTAAAATACTGAGGGCAGGGGTACAGAGTAAACTTTTCGCATGCGACCTCCAGTTTGAACTCTCTAAAGAAACAGTCGCCTCCCCACAACGCAACTAGGCAAAGAAGAGCTAAACGGATAGGGATGCTCACGACTGTCAAAATCTCTAATGCCCTGGCTCGACAGGTTGCCATGGTTTGGTTTTGTGGTTTTCAGGTAGGCTCCTTGGCTCCTGTTATGTTAAAAAAAATGTAAGGATCAGAAGAAACGTTTTTTGTAAACTCTACTAGACTAGCGTGCAGGCGACCTTACTGTGGTTTTTGACGATCTTACTTCCGTTTCTATAGTCAATTCTTCGTTGACTACCAAGTACTCAGTTCTTAATAGAGTTTGTAAATCAAAGCACAGGCTTACCATTTTGTGTTATTCTTTTTTTTATTAATTTGTTTTAATACATCTTCCTTTTTTTGACGGTTGGGTTTCCTGTGGCTTCCTGTGGTGAGTATTCAACGGTCATTTCACTGTAAATCGAAACTTTCACTCAAAATTCACAAAATCTGAATTATATCATACAAAACTATAATACTAAAAAAGATTGAATGTTTTTTAACGTTCCTGGCGTGTTTCTGGTTGATTTGGGTTCGTTTTGGGGTAGTTTTGAGGTAGCGATTCGGATTTTGAACACGTTCCCTACGGTAGGAAGGAAACTCAAAGGCAGGCAACAAGAATCCTACCAGCCCTCACTCACGGCCCAATTTCACTATCTTCCTCAACACTTTCTCAAATAAAATGTTTACACACCAGAGGTGAATAATTTACCTACGTACATTCTGTCCGAGTTTCAGCTTCATACATCCACAATCTTTGACAATAATGCCAGTAAAGTTCTAAAAATCGCTTTCTCCAGGGGATCATGCATGCTGCCCTCTCAAAGGAATGCAAACAATGCAAAAAAAGTCGAATTTCTCATCTACCACCCCTCCCCAACATGATAGATAGATACTTTTATTAACCTACTTAGAGCAAATGTCTTTCGGGTAGATATGGGTAATAAAAAAGATTACATGCATACAGTATACATAATACATAAACATATAATTTACAAAAGTTACACACAACATTATATCAAATATTTACATGGTTGTGATATATGATTGTATAAATGATCATTGGCCGTTTCTTTTTTGAAGGCAGCGATGAATATATTTAGCTATTAAATTTTGGTTGACTTGGGTTGTATTCATTATATATTCAAATTTGTCGTCAATACTGAAAGAGTTAAACTTCTTGTTTTCGTCGATTAATATAGAGAATAGTTCGTCCCTTTCACTTGCGTAAAAGGGACAAATTAGTAAGAAATGCAGTTCATTTTCAATGTTATTGCATTGTTTACAAATTCTATCTTCTGGATTTGTGTATGGTCTCGTATATCGACATCTCTCTATTTCTAATCAATGATCACTTATTCTTAGTTTTGTAAAACTTATCCTGTGTTTGATATTTTTGATTTCGCTTAGATATTCTTCCTGCTTAAAATCTTTTTTGAATATTCTGTAGGTTCTAAGTTTGTTTTTCTGTGAGCCCTTTCTATCAGAATCATTGTGTAATTCAGCGTGCCAGATTTGAATTTCTTGGTCTTCTATTCTTTGTTTGATAATTTTCATTATTTGGGCGATTTGGTATTCTGTCATTAACTCATTGATGTTTTCTTGCCACATGTAAGTGAAGCCTAATTTATTGGGTGAGATTTCATTTTTTCTGTCCAGCTGAATTTGTTTGAGGTGTCTGTTAGGCTATCAGTTATTGTTTGATGAGATAGTTTAGAGTCATTGCTTCTATTCATGTATTTAATCCAAAAAACATGACAAATTCGAACTACTCTAGATGAATTTCGACCACCGGGTCATAGAGAGTAGTTCGAATTTGTCATGTTGGGGAGGGCTGGTAGATGAGAAATTCGACCTTTTTTGCATTGTTTGCATTCCTTTGAGAGGGCAGATTCTGCATATCCCCTGGAGAAAGCGATTTTTAGAACTTTACTGGCATTATTGTCAAAGATTGTGGATGTATGAAGCTGAAACTCGGACAGAATGTAGGTAAATTATTCACCTCTGGTGTGTAAACATTTTATTTGAGAAAGTGTTGAGGAAGATAGCGAAATTGGGCGGTGAGTGAGGGCTGGTAGGATTCTTGTTGCCTGCCTTTGAGTTTCCTTCCTACCGTAGGGAACGTGTTCAAAATCCGAATCGCTTGAAACTACCCCAAAACGAACCCAAATCAACCAGAAACACGCCAGGAACGTTAAACATTCAATCTTTATTAGTATTATAGTTTTTTATGATATAATTCATATTTTTGTGAATTTTGAGTGAAAGTTTCGATTTACAGTGAAATGACCGTTGAATACTCACCACAGGAAGCCACAGGAAACCCAACCGTCAAAAAAAAGGAACACAAAATGGTAAGCCTGTGATCAAAGAGAAGTTAATTTGAGCGATTTCACGAGGTCATTGTATAGCTGGCCGCGGCGAATTCGTGATTAAAATACGTCTTTTCTATTTTATTTTCAAAATGAATTGAATCATATTTGGTATGGATTGAACACCTATAAAAAGATGTACATGAATATGCCCGTTTTAACCTGTGCTATCGCCGCAGACAAGACACTAAGTTTATAGCTGAGGAATGTGCTGTCATACAGAACAATCGAATATTTGATTGAATTCCGAAATATCGACCAACAAGGCGTATTAATTACTTTCTAAACCAGCAAAATGCTTTTATTCATGAAGATTATCATAATAATACATGGAAAAATTTGATTTTATAATGTTCGTCGTTCATAGTGTGTTTGTTGTCGGTTAGCACTCGAACACAATCGAGCAATTTTAATGTTTGGAGTAATGTTCGATTGCAAACCGATTTCTGGAATTTTTAATTTGAGAATTGGATGACTGAACTCGATTTAATCATAGTTAGTAGAGGGGAATGGTTATGAAGCCCGGCAAACTTCAAAGAGACAACTCTTTGTTATGATTTATGCTTGGTCACGTGGTTCTGAAGGTGCACACGATCAGCAGTCTGTCTAAAGCAACAAGGGAGTCCTATGACAACAAACTATATTCTACGTCGATTTTAATGACTTATATTGTTTTTAGCAAAGTTTAAAGTAGTCAGATTGTTAATGAACCATGTCAGGTCGTAATTGTGAGGTATTTGGTTGTGGTTCATGTCGAAGAACGAAAAGAATTGGCACACGAAAGTTCCCTTCGCACTGCTGTCAACGAAAAGCATACGAAATAGCGCGAAGTCAAGAAAGACATGAGAAATGAACGCAAATTTTCGAAACCAGATCAATAAAGATCGAGTATATACTTACAAAAAGCATTGTGCACCCAAAGGTGTTGAAATATCTAAGTATTTCTTGTGATATTGCCGTTTTTGGAAGCATAAATAATGGTGGCGCATATAGCAACCTATAGCTAGCAATTTATGCTATCGCAACAAAAGGGGAAAAAAATAATAATAAGGCAAAATTAATGATATGAACAGAAACTTTAATATTCTTGTTAGTTATTGAATATTAACAATAAATATAATTTTTGTTGCTCTTGATGGAATAATAAGGATTGTTTGGCAACCGAAATTTCAGAATTGGACACCATTAAATTGACAGCACTTTCAAACGTTTTTAGTTATACCCGTAATATCTACAGCATGGATATTAGTTTTAGATATTTATTGTCGAAATTGTTTGGTATCAAAGATTTCCTTTGTATATTTTGAAATATGCCATATACCTTGCTTTTATCACCAGTGTCACGATCGAGCCTTAATTAATTCTGTGTTAAGCCAACTAATCAGATTTGAAATTAACTTTACTTGAATTCTTACTTTGATGTCAGTTTCAGATTTTTTTTTACAACATAACCACCAAAATGCTGCCGTCCGGCTATTTTAATTCCTGACAGAACAGTTTGTTCTTGCTGCTTATAATCGGCTGGCTGCAACGGATGTTTAGTTGCTAATCGTAGCGTGTTGCAGAATTTCTGAAAATCATTACAATTTATAAATTCCAGGTGGAGCCTACAAGAAATAGCACCATTAGATGCTTGATATAGTAGTAAAATATAAATGTTTTGCTTTTCTGGGACAAAGATTATGAGAGTTCAGATTTTGACACGAAACTCATCTCTTATGAAAGTCATTCGAGTTCTATGTCTATGTCCCTTCAAACTCTCACCAAAAATAACTATAAGATGATTATGCGTTCAACATCAATACAAATTATTAATGTTTTGTGGTGGGAGAAAGGTTTTGACGTCAACACAAGGACAACGAAAGGCAAAATTTAGTGTCAGATGTCCGATCAAAGTCTTCTGGCGGTGAAAACTTTCTTCACACACCGTACTCAAACAAAACTTCTAACAAAATTATGCTGACATCTTCAACTGAAGCCGTAAAATGCTCTTCCATTTCTCCATCTTGTTCTACTAAGTCTAAAAACAGCCTCAAAATCATCGTCAATCAAGGACAAATTCTCTAAACCGTCCGCCATGTTTGTTGTTATGATCGAGAGTGTGCACCCTCGTGATCACGTGACGTCCCTGTTCAACCTCAGATGAATGCCTATTGTTTCCCCCTTTGAAGTTTGCCGGGCTTCCTAACCATTCCCCTCTACTAACTATGATTTAATTCGATGATTCCGAATCTTCGAGCTCGATAGAGTTTTGGTACGGCGGGCGAAAATTCAAAGTTCATGTGATCAGAGATGTTTTCAAAGATGCTTTTCTCTACACAACGTGATACGAATAGACTGGTTTTGCGACAGTCGGGATTGTATAACCTACAATCCATTTGCGTTGGGGTTTGTGGCTCAAATTGCATTGTGTTGGAAACGCATTGTGTGTGTGTTTTTTTTCTTTGTTGTGTGGAAATGCATTGTTGTGTTCATTGTGTAAATGTTCGATTTTTAATCAAAGAAAAGTTCCTACATAAACAAAAAATAACATTTACAGAAAAGTTAGCTTTGGTTACTATAATTTAAGCCATATAAACGGAAATATAATCCGAAACATAACTTGTGTTGCTTTGAGTCTTTGGAATTCAAATAGTTCTATAAGTTTGACTTGGATATTTCACAAGCTCTTACCTTCGAATTAATAGATTCTGCAAATAACCAATATCTCCAGTAAGGCGGTTAAGCTTTGGTTTAACTTGCGTCAAATTGCTGGAGGTGGATAGATATCACAAGACCCGCAAGGCCCGGCCGCCAAGGTTCCCGCGGACAACTGGCCTAGCTCGGCGATGAACTAGGGTAATCCCCTTAGGTAATCCCCTTAGGTAATCCCCTTAGGTAATCCCCTTAGGGGATACCCTAGTTCATCGCCGACCTAGGCCAGTTGTCCGCGGGAACCTTGGCGACCGTTTGTTTTCAAACTAGACGCATAGCTGCGTGAACTCGGAGTTCTCTTTAGAGTCGATTCAGGAAAAGTGTTGAAGATAACGAATAGATAGATTACACTAAGATAAGTGATGAGTTGGAATGGCCACTCTATTTTAGGGCAATAACTGATGAACTTTCGTCTCACTTCTTATTTGTTTCGATTATGTCAAGTATGAGCGTTTACTCCCCTGATCAGGGGGGAAGGGTGTCTCCCATGGCAATCAACATTTATTCATCGCTACCACCTCACGCTTCACTGAGTTTTTCATATGGCGGCAGCGAAGGCCATATTTTGTTTCAATTTTTGCGATTTAATTACTACACTTTCTTTACAGTTTTGGAACAAAAACATGTCTCGAAACTATTAAAGCACATACTGGTAATGGCGTATTTAATGTTTTTTGTTTGGATAACACATAAAACGTTGCTAAAAATAATTTCTTGTGCCTGAATATTGATGGCGCCCGTCGATCTGACGACACAATTTTGCACAAGCAAATGGTCCTTACTATAGAATACAGTGGTTTTGTTCGTTCAAAATAGGAGGTTTTATAGCTAATATGTTTATCTATCTGATTGTCAAATTTGGATGGCGTTGGTCGCTCGGTTCGTCTCATCAATCTTTTTAAACACAAGATACAATATAACCTCAGCATTCAATACCAGCAAAAAGATATGCTTGCACAGGCTAATCACTAAAATGTGAATTATTTTAAATCATTTTTTTAAATTTATTCACGTACTATAAATTGCGAAGTTTAAACAACTATAAAGAATTATGGACCTCTTTGTTCATATTTGTAGTCCAAACAGCACTATAGCGATTTACAAACACAAGTGGGACAAACTGCATCATAGAAGCTTACAAATGTAAATAATGACCAATAACTGACTTCTTTGAAAGACATACATGTATAATTATGACCCTTTCCGTATTTAGTGTATTAAGAATGATAAATATGGTAAAAACTCATCCAAAGGAGAATGTTTTAACAGTTTGCCATAATCATATACATAAACATACCTTTAACATTTTTCCCTCAAATTTTTCATTATATTGCATGTTAACGTTTTGCAGTTCTTTGACTCAAAAATAATACAAAGCAAATAATGCAACAGCGTCAATAAGAATAAATCTAAAATTACTATGGGGAGGAAATGTCGATAAAGAAATGAGTGAGGTAAACATGTTAAGTGGGCTGAAAATGAACTAACCGCAAATAAAAGGATTGATGAGAAGTACGAGACCATGTCAGTAGGTAAAATATACATCAAATGAAAGCTTATGAAATGCTTTATAAAACCTCCTATTTAGAAGTATATCTGTTTAGTCTTTGTTAGAGAAAATAAAGTATTTCTGAAGACATTTTGCGCGTCCCGAACAAAAACGTTTGATCCCGAGAACGTCCCGCGAAAGTAAAACAGACTAAAAATCACAAGAAATAGTTTGAATCGGAAAATAATTGCACTCTACTAACACTAGAATATACAAAAGAGATACAATCACAATAAATTAAACCAAAATAGCTTCCTTGACCTCATTTTTGAGCTTTTATGTAAAGGTAAAGCTGAGCGACGATGGCGACTACACGATCAGTTACTAGAAGCCAGTCAAGCGTAGCGTTGATTTGTTGGTGGTAGCGATGAGTCTGGAGAGCGGCTCATTTGCATACAATAGAGTCACCGCCTCCCTCCAGCCCCTGATATTCATAGCAAAGCACTCGATTTCCAAAATTTAGAGAAATCCAGAATCCAGTTCCTGAATTTAGAGAAATAGTTGTCTATTAATTAGTTAGCTAACTATTCAAGACTAGTCGAATACCAACACGAATTCGATACCCGTCTCCCATGAGCACTAAACAGGAATCCCACGTTGGACATGCAGGGACGCCTTGCAATTCATGTACTATCTTTGATTCATGATTGGTCAATCTAGTCGTCAATCTATTGATCGACTTTTGTTACGTATTTCCCGTACCAATCATACCTCATGGTGAATGAAAGTTCGAGCAGATATTACATTTTGACCACTATCAAGAGTAATTTCCTGTGTGTTTTGTTGATTTTGGTCTTCGTACTTCTACTTAGTGATGATGACAACTACTTCAATGGAATCAAGGAGATCATAAATTCTCACACTTATACCTCTTCTAGTTTTGTGTATACATTTTGGAGTAAATTTAATTGAAAATCTATGTCATGGTTTGCGGTTTCGTTTCGGCATTTATCGATGTTGCTGATCGACTCGAGATAAAATACTTGGATAGCTAAAGGACAAAAAAGTACAGCTCATTTTCAGGCATGAAACATTTGATGGATAAAACACATGTTCGTGATATTTTACTTTGTTTTTCGCTTTAATATTATCATGAATATTGCATGTCAAAATGCACGTTTTCGATGATATATTTCAATGTATTTTCCGATCCTTCTATAATTATCAAGAAGTGGTTTGAAATATCATAACTGATGAGAATGACAAGAATGATAACCGAAGAATAACAACTCATATCAAGGCCATCAAGGGCACGAGTAAACACTCCACCAGAGTGTCTAGTTTCGACATCTACAGAATGAATTTTTTGACCATCAAATAGGTTTTTTGACCATCAAATAGGTTTTTTGACCATCAAATATAGGTTTTTTGAACATCAAATAGGTTTTTTGACCATCAAATAGGTTTTTTGAACACCAAATAGATTTTTTAATTCCAATAGATATTTTGAGCATCAAATCATTTTCCGACATCTAAAATATTTTTTGACCATTAAATAAATGTTATGGTGATGAAATATATTTTTTTATGAAATGTTTTTTTCGGCATGTTTTGCGTATCAAACTTCTTTAACACCAAAGTTTTTTTTTTCCAATTAACCAAAGCTTTTTTCGGTCAAAAAGATATTTTTTTTATAAATTTTGAAACAAACGGCGCCCCATACCAGTCATTATAAATACAGTTAATAATAATATCAAAACAGTAACTAAAGCAAGAAATATTTCCTTCACAAAAACACAATGAAAGAAGCAATATACTTAGCAGATTCTACCTTACTTGTCAACAATTACAGACCAATTTCACTCTTATCCATATTTAATAGACTTTTAGAAAAACTAATGTTTAAACGTTTAAGTCATTTTATAGATAAACACAATATCATTTATGATAAACTGTTTGGTTTTCGTGCAAATCATTCAACTACACTTGCAACACTTTTAATCACTGATAGAATTCAGAGAGCAATAGAGGATGGACAGTACTCCTGTGGGATCTTCCTAGACTGTTCTAAAGCATTCGATAGTGTAAGTCACAGTATTTTACTATCTAAATTAAATCATTATGGAATACGAGGTATAGCTAAGGAATGGTTTATTTCTTATCTATACAATAGAAAACAATTTGTGTCAGTGGGAAACTCAGAATCTGAATATTGTACAATTAAATACGTCCCACAGGGTTCAGTACTTGGTCCTCTATTGTTCCTTTTATACATTAATGACTTCAAAAACTGTTGCTCTTACTTTGATTTTCACATCTTCGCAGACGACACAAACCTTTTTTGTACCAATAATAGCCTGCTTCAACTCGAAGCAGATATAAATACAAATCTACCATACATCTCTAAATGGTTACAGGCAAACAAACTCTCTCTCAATATCGACAAAACAAATTACATAATCTTTCATCCTCGTCAAAAATGTATTAAGCACACAACCAAGCTGTTTATTGACCAAAAACAGGTGAAAAGGGTAAAGTGCATCAGATATCTAGGTGTATTTATAGACTCTCATCTTACTTGGAAGAATCATATTCAACATGTTATTATGAAAGTTAAGCGTAGTATAGGTATACTATGCAAAATCCGTCATTATGCACCTTTACCTATACTAAGACAATTATATTATACCTTGATTTACCCCCACTTGTCTTATGCTATCATAGCATGGGGTAACACCTATCCATCTAGTCTCACACCCCTTATTACTCTTCAAAAGAAAGCCCTTAGGATTATAACTTTTTCTGAATTGAGAGCCCCTTCAAGTCCACTTTTTTATTCTCTAGGAATGCTAAAACTCAATGATGTAATCTACTTGAATAATTGCATGTTTATGTATGATTTTCACTCAAACACTTTACCATCAGTTTTCCATGACCTCTTCATTCCAATAGGTCATGTTCATAGCTATAGAACACGATTAGCTTCCAAAGACTCTTATTACATTGCCAAAATAAGAACAAATTATGGTAGATTTAGCATTCGGTACACCGGTGCCAATATTTGGAATAAGGTCAATGATGAATTCAAAAGATCCACACGTTCAGGTTTTAAAAAGCAAATAACTAATCAAATCTTAAAAACATACTAGTTATTCTGATGCACTCTACTCTTTCCCCATGGTTATTTAATTCTATTTTTTTTTCCTTTTTTTTTTCTTTTCATTTTTTCTATTTCCTTTTGTGATTCACATTACCTAGCTTAAATATACTTTAACTTTAATTAAATTAGTTAATATTGACTGTACCAAATGACCAATTTGCTGCCTAACTAGACTAGCTTTACGCTATTTTTAGGCGGCAAGTGGTTCCTCAAACTGTTATGTATATATTTAAAAAATTATACAATGTAAATAGCACGTCAGAGGGCACAAATAAACATCATTTCATTTCATTTCATTTCATTTCATTTCATTTCATTTCATTTCATTTCATTTCATTTCATTTCATTTCATTTCATTTCATTTCATTTCATTTCATTTCATTTCATTTCATTTCATTTCATTTCATTTCATTTCATTTCATTTCATTTCATTTCATTTCATTTCATTTCATTTCATTTCATTTCATTTCATTTCATTTCATTTCATTTCATTTCATTTCATTTCATTTCATTTCATTTCATTTCATTTCATTTCATTTCATTTCATTTCATTTCATTTCATTTCATTTCATTTCATTTCATTTCATTTCATTTCATTTCATTTCATTTCATTTCATTTCATTTCATTTCAGAGTCACATGGCTTGTAAACAGTGATCGGTAATCTATGCTTTGAGTACTTGTAATGTCCGCTTTCTCGGCGATAGTACTTTGTTGATATTCATTCTTTGAGCCCTTTATCGTTTCAGAGCCTGTATAAGTGGTTAGTTTATAATTCGCTTTTGATAAGATTGGTAGCTTTGATAGAGAGTTCAGTGGATAGTTCACGATAAGTTTCACTCCAAATTTCACTCTAAGTTCCACGATTTCCGAAAACGCTCGACATTGGTGTGGCTATACCGCGAAAGGTGTGGATTTGTATGTGATTTGAGCGTATTTAAAGAAGAAGTTGATTTCGTACTGGCTTGAATCACTGTGAACGTCGTCGAAGCACATGGAAAACTTGATAATACTGCGCATGCGGGATAATTTGACGATACTGCGCATGCGGAGCAATTCTGCGATGAAGACGACGAAGAATGCCGAAAACTTAACTCGGGATTCCTTAAATGTCCATAATGACTCCACATGTTTTTATTACAAATAAGGTTTGTTTCAAACGTAAGAGCGTTCAAAGACTGATGGGAAGAATAACATCACAGGGACCCCTAATCCATTAATTAATACCATAAAAATGCTGAATAAATAAATATTTTAGCGCGCGTAAAATCTTCTATTCTCCCTTGGGTTGCCTGTTTCAAGCACGCGAACGAATATTGGGCTTCCTGTGGAATGGACGATATGACGAATTTTTATTTTCTCGACCTAGCTTGCGCGTACCAAAAGTTATTTCTCTATTTCTCTAGAATCTACTATTTTGTGACAAGGGAGGAAACTCTCAACAGAAAACTGCAACGTGGGAGTACCGGAAGTAAAATGCACGGAAGTGAAAATGTTTTTAAAGAACGATATCACAGGGGCCGCGGACAGGGAAGGGCTGGGGGGGCTTTAGCCCCCCCACTTTTTCCCCGATTTTTTTTATGTGTCGATAAAATAAAAAAAATGAATTAGAGATACTGCAAGCAATTCTGAAGGAAAGTGACGGTGCTGTATATTTTGATGACATCTGGCCAGATTGTTATAATATGCCAGCTGCTACTTGTAAATCCGTCAATTAACCACTGCATCAGGAGAGAGGTCGTTCTCTGCAGCCCGACGTTTAAAGACATGGCTAAGAACGTCAATGACACAGAAACGGTTCAATAATCTCTCACTTCTACACATCCATAAGTTGAGAACGGACTCTTTGAATACAACAGCCGTCCTGATCAATTTTATTGAAAAGAATGACTATCGCAAAAGAAACTTTGGAACATTCAACCAACCCAGTGAATAAATGAGATTTTCAATACAAACTGAAATAGTTATTTTAGTTGTTTTTTAATAGCGGAGCTCCGCGCGGGCCGAAGGCCCGCGCAAGCGGAGCACCATAATTAAGAAAATATGGTAAACCATCGAGCTGAATTTTTGTCGACCGAGACAGGAAGCCCGCGCGTCCGTAATACGTCCTTCCGTCCGTCCGGCGTCCGTGCCCATAAGCGCGAGGTCGCTGACCATTTTTAGTGGGCGCCAAAACTTTGACAAAATTTACTGATCTCCACACATCAAAATTCACAATCGATTTTTTACAGTTTATTGACTGAAACTTTCTACAAATGTATTTCTAAAATGGACAAAGAACAATAAAATAATCAAGCTAATCTGCCGGCTAAAAGAGTTTTGATGGATAAAGAGAAACAAAGATGCGTACGCCGAATTTGCAAAAAGAAAGAGAACTACGATTCAACGAAGAAAAGCTTCAAAATATTTACACTGACAAGTCCCGTGCCGATGTTTTTAACTGGTCAAAATGGATGTGAAGTCATGTAGAGCTGTTAAAATTTTCTTTGGTGCTTAAAGTCGTTCAAAGATGGAGATTTTACAAGTTATATTTTCTGGAAGAGTTTATTTGGCAAGTTTGCAGGATGCTGGTAAAAAAGCCGTATTCTTCGTGGATTCTTCGTGGCGTTTTTCAATCATTACTCATCGACTAATCTACTCTTAAAAGTAAAATCGATGGCGACCAAAAGCTCATAAAAACGTGCATTTGCAGCTATTCAAAAGAGGTGAAAAGCAAAATGAACACGCGTTCACGAAGATGACTTCACTCTGTTCATTCATCAAATTTTACGGACAATTCATAAACACGGAGAGCTTTAGGATCAATGCAGATTTATCAACTCAGTAAACGAAAAATATCTTTTCATACACGATGTTTGTCAACAAAGTAGAACTGCCAGTTCAGGGAGTGGATGGAAATGCAAATTTAGCACAATGTGTGATCGAGCAACTCGAACTAGCCATACTACGCCGGCCGTTCTGTTGAACTGTGTAAAGTTTTTAGAGGCAGTCAAAATGTTTTTTTTCACTTTTAAAATTCTGAAAACATGAACAAGCTTATTGAAATCAGAACGGAGGATGAACATTTCAGTGAAAAAGTGACAGAATAGGACAAGAAACGTGGCGCCGGTATGTTTACATTTTTTGGCGATCTTACTTTATAAATTAATTTCTTTTTTACCACCAACATATAAGCAGTTTGCAATAATTCCTGGAAACTATTTACTTCTGTTTGTAAGATATTTCTCCATCGCTGAGATGTTTATGTGTTTTTGTTGTTGTTTTTAATTTGAGTTTGGTAATTCTTAGATTTGTTACTGGATTGCAATAAAATGTTTGTATTCGTCGGTTTCTCGGCTATTTTTTAAACGAGTCACGCAGTATTCACATTTGATAATTAAAAATGCACAGCCGTATTAGACAGCTAGATTACCAATAAGTTAATTATTACACATTTCACATTGAAGTTTTCGTCGATTTTTTTAAACATTTTTCAAACATAGAAGAGAGTAATAAAAGCGAGCGAATCGCGCGGGGATTTGTTTACAACTCAAAGAAGCCATATTAGTGCTTTTCTAACTTCTCATTGGACAATAAATGTTTTATTGACAAGTGCGATTTTTACCATGCACAACAACATAAAGGAAACCAGTTGACTGTTTCTAATAAAATCGGTCGGGTATTTTTCGCATTTTTGTGCATATTTCTTGCGTATAATTAAATGTTTTCTCATCCATAAAGATTTGAATATTTGAATGGATTATTTGATTATTTGATCATGGAAAGAAAAACCGCAAAAAAAAGAGAAAATTATCACTTCTCATTTTTTTACTATGTTAATTTCTGTTCATGATTAGTGAAATGGATTTATTAATTCAGTAATTCATTTTTTTTGTTTGCTTTTTTTTATTATAGTCATTTTTGATTGATAAATTTATTGATGAACAATTTTGATAATTGGCAGTGAATGAATAAATGAATGAATAGATGGTTGAATGGTTGAATGAATAATTCATTTCATTTAATAAATCGGAGCTCCGCTATTAGGTTTACCTAATTTTTATATTAATGTACATTACTATGTTGAAATTTGAAGATCATCAGTAAAGTAATTTCTTACAACACTTTTGTTGAAAACTGACTGTCGATTTCTAAGCTAAAATGCCCCTCAGAACGCTGGAAAACGCATCTAGGAAGCTCAAATTAGCAAAATTTTCCGGACCCCCCTAGTTTGCAACAGCATTCGGCGGTTGTTAGCCCCCCCACTTTTTGGGCCGCTCCGCGGCCCCTGTATCATTGCCCTTCTTTTGTACACATTTTACCTTATAAAATGTTTTTGATATGCATACGATATGGATCATGAACTGAATGTGAACAAGCTTGATTTTGACAACTAAAATTGCTTTATATGATAACATTTCAGGTTCAGCGAAAGCTTCATGATTTATAAAATGAAATAAGCCATTGCAAATGCAACAGTATAATAAATGGTATTTAATACAACACTTTTCAAACGTTTTTTATTTGTTTATTATTAAGAAACTTCAATAAATTCATCAAATCTCTGTCTTTCGGTAAAGGCTGTCAAAATCCACGCAAAAGAAGCGGGAAATGTAAACAAGACAAGAATGCCACTACGGTATCTTTGTAGCGATTCAGGATGTATACCCACAAACTCAGTCATGTGCTCAACAAAGCTAAATAAAAACATTAATGGCTGAAGTGCAAAACCATTATTAACATGTTTTATGTCTGCTTACAGTCTATCAGTTTTTTGTTAGCATGAGTCATTCAATGAAAGCCATGGAAAGTTTACACGGTCGATTTCAATCAACTCATTTTTACCTTCATCTTCTCTACCTTGAATTTATAATGGTCATTCAGCTGCGGAGATGGTTTCCTTGATTAGCTTTTGAATTTAGAAATCACCATTTCAGCATCGATAACATATGCTGTAATATTTCGAGGAGATGTTTTAGTTCAATAAACTTTTCCAGCAACGAAGTCTTTCAACTTGTGTACTTGCGTTAGTTGTCCTTGGCTGATTTCTTGCATCGTGTCCAAATTTATACAATGCTCTTGACTGAATCTTGTGAATCCTCGTTAAAATTATCCTGTATTGGTGGTCAGAAATTTAAAACCATAAATTCATTCAAAAATCCAAGTTAGATCCATTCTGTTCACTTGAAGCTTCCCGGTTTCCTCGGATACCACATTTTGATTGACATATTTGCACTAAAGATCTCACTTCCGGTACTGCCACGTTGCAGTAGCTCATTTTTGATATTTTTTGAAAAATATGATCAATCTAAAAACATGTATTAACGAAAAAGAAAATAAAGTAAATAGTTTTAAGGTTACAGGAAGGGTTCGCGGGGTCTTTACGTAAAAAAATTGCCAGCGCGTCGGATCGTGCGTTATTTGGATGAATTATATATCATTTTAAAGCTGAATAACTGAAGAATATGACTATGCTTTTATTTATTCAAAATGATAAAAAGATCACGATTTTTAACGCTCTAAATGAAAAATGAGAGCTTTTGTTTGAAAAGGTAACCCAAGAATACATTTGGTCGGATTGCTTAAATTTTTGCACAATGTCAATCATCAGAAAATTAGCCACAAAAACGTGTGAGCGATTTTTGATATTTTATTTGGTTTAAAAATAAACTGGAGTTGAATTTTTTCATCCAATTTTTTAGTGAAATCTGATACTTTTCACCATAAAATAAAAAGTAAAAAAAATGTCAAAAATCGTTCACACGGATTTGTAACCACGAATGTGATGATTGACAGTGTACAAAAATTTAAGCAATATGATCAAACGTATTCTTGGGTTACCTTTTCAAACAACAACACTCACTCTTCATTCGGAGCGTTAAAACTCGCGACCTTTCTTCGCTTGCGAAAAAAAAACATCCTAGTCATTTTCCTCAGTTATTTAGTTTTAAAATGATATATAATTTATTCAAATAGCAAAAGATCCGACGCGCTGGCGATTTTTTTACGAAGAGACCCCGTAACATGCCATGAACCCTTCCTGTAACCTTAATGTCAGTCTACATGTGTGCGCTGTTTAATTTGTATTTACTATGGTTTTCCACTCGAAAACTATGAAAGTGTGAGAAATGGCCGTTGGGAGTTTCCTCCCTTGTCACAAAAATATATACAAGTAAACCGAAGGCAAATAACGAGACAATAGGAAGCCCAGACAAATCGCGCGCGGGGGTTTACACAGGAAACCCGAAAACGAAAACGTTTTTACGCAGTAGTTTTCTTGTTAATATGTGATAGATTAGGGGTCCCTGTGATAACATTGAGCAGAAATTGTTGTCTTGTTGACGTTGGTGCAAGCTATCATAGCAAACTAGCCCTGCTTATTTTAATTAATGAAAATACTATATCTATGTCATGTCTATGAATTTATTTTTTTAAACTTTTAGGATGAGATAGAAATATTGTCTGTTTTATACGAAA